>PVJA010005176.1:6397-80673 GCA_004027025.1 Myocastor coypus | reverse complement strand
CACTTAACCTGAATACCTTCAGGTGTTATCCAGCTGCTCAATGAAATTCTCTAGGTCCAGGCTCAGGAAGAAGTGATCTCTCTAACATCACTCATGAAGTCACCCAAGAAAAAACATAATGCATGGGTTATAAAAGCCATTATCTCAAAATAGCCTGTGTTGTAGCCAGCTGGCCAAAGCTAGCCATCTGGCCAAAACTAACTGCAAGAGTAAGAAAGTGCAGTCCTGCTGTATGCATGCAAAGGAAAACAAGTGGGGTATTTTAGAAGAATTTGGGATTTCCTAAGCAGTATCTGCTACTAGCCTTCCTCTTTTTTTTTTTTTTTTTGAGAGAGGGTCTCGCTATGCAGTTCAGGCTGGTCTTGAGCTCACTCTTGTAGCCCAGGCTGGTCTCGAACTCGCACCAATCCTCGTGCCTCAGCCTCCCGAGTGCTGGGATTACAGCTGTGCACCACCACGCCCGGCTCAAGCCTTCCTCTATTTATTTTCTCAAAGATAACAAACTTTTCCAGGATATGTAAGGTTGGGTTTGTGCCACATAGAGTCAGGTAGACACTATTGTTTGAAAAAGCCAACTTCTTCCTATAAAAGATTGCCTCTATTACTCTGTAGTTTTCTGGAGGAATTCCAATTTGCTGTAAATTGCTGAATCATTTGAGTATCCCTTGATTGCTAGCCACTGTTGCATGCAGTATTTCTTTATTATTAACATCAGAATCTTAGTTATTAGCAAGCATATCTTTCCTAACTAATAAAAACACCTGTGAGCACTTTAAGACAGTGAAGCTTTGTCCTCAACAGAAAGGCTCATCATTCCACAAAGCCAAAGTATTGCCCAAGTGCCACTCAGGTCAAGGATAAAAGGGAAAGAGGGAAAACCAGACTTGGAGTTTTGGGTCCTAGTAATAAATCCTGTACCCTGCACCAATAGCTTTATGGCCTGAAAGTCATTTCTCTTATAGTATCTGGATTTTTCTCAAAACACCTTAGGTTCACTACATGAGAGACAGTATCCATTCCCAGTAACAAGAGAAAATGTCTTTTTCAGATAAAATGAAGAAATGTTTATTTGGTTTGGATGGTGTTTTGTACATGTGGAAGCAACCCTTGGATTAGGAATACTGCACACAGAATGAGAAGGAGGGGTGAGGCTGTGAGCCACATGTCTAAAAGACAAAAAGATGATACTGATATCATGATGGTAAGAAAAACAAAATTCATGAAACACAGAGGAATTATAGTGATTTCTTCTTTCAAAATAGATCAGTGATTTATTTTCAGAGGAAAGATTTTCTTGACAAGCTAAGGTGGAAAAATAAAAGGATCACATTTAATTTTACACCAATGATCCCAATCTCAGAGCTTTAATTATAATAATAAAAATCAATAAAATGGTAGAATAGGCAGAAAGATAAGGGAAAGAAAATAAGAAGAGAAAAATTAGTATTGTTTTCATTGTTCCATTATGAAAATAAGTATAAGGTGGTGTACAAGTTATATTAAGGCAAAATATGTTTATCTTTTTGGGTAATACATAGTACTTGTAAGAGAATTAATTATGGCAAGAAAAGAATTTAAGCCTAAATCAAATGTTTTAGGTGAATGAAAATGCTGAATCATTTTGTTCCTACATTCAAATATTTTTAAAATGGAAATGAAAAGTTATACTATAAGTGCCTATAATGAAATGCATACTGAAATTGAAGAATTCTCAGAGAATGAAGGCATATAATCAATAATATATGAGAAAATGTTTAAGAAAACACAACTTTACCATGGAACACTGTGGGTAAAGATCTTCTAAGTGCTACACATTTTCCTGAATATATTTTAGCAGCGAAGTTGGACAGAGAGGGTCGGGCAGAGTAAGTCACGTGTGAACTAGATTTGCATGGCATGTGTGAGGCACAAGAACTGGAAAGGAAGTAAAAGGAGAGAAAGCCACAGAAGGGTCAACAAAGTGCCCCACTCTGGACATGGCTTGGGCAGTAAACCCTTAATGTCGGGTACAGCGATGGCTGTCTTAGAAAACTATTATTAGAAAACTAATAATAGAAAACTATTAGAAAACTATGTGTATTGCCAGAGTTTAGTTTCAAGGTGTTTTTAGGTTACGAAATTAGCAACCTGAGTTAGTTTCAAATAGTTTGACAATACAAACCGCACTTTGTATTTAATAATGGAAGGTGCTTTATAACAATAGCACGCAGCTTTATAAGTATGACATAATTTCAAAATACAAGGAACATGCAAATAGGGGTCTTTGAAATAAGACAATTTAGGAAGTGTGTATTGAGAATTCAATATGAGAAAGAGATTCTTGTCCACTTTCTGTCAAGTGGAAAAAAGCTGGAAGTGAACTTTGGGCATTCAGTGACTATGAAATGAAGAGAAAGTGTCCTTGGAGCAAATAACTATCCCTCATCTGGTAGGAACCTCAGATAGTATATGCAAACTGGAGGTTCACACAGAAAAGACATGCGTAGCTTATTCAAATTAATTATTGATTCCATTATTTCCCAGTGCTCTTGCCAAGTGGGCAGCTTATTCTGTCTCTTCAATTCAATTGAATGCGCAAGTTTTGAGGTCCTGTCGCAGGACTGCAATGACTATCAGACACACACAGTTAAGGAAGCCCAACCTCCACTATTTCAGCGCGCATGACCTGGTGAGCAGGAATGTAGAGCCATGAAAGCAACCTCCACCAACACGAGGAGACCATGCAGCCCCAGCTGTGTGAAGCCACGCTGTGATTTTGGAGATGGAGTTAGGAAGATAGGATAACTTCAAAAAACAGGAAATTTTGTCAGCAGCTCCAAATATGAGCTGGTGTTCTTTAGACAGAATAGAGATGTACCTGAATTCAAACATTACCACATGAAGGATGAAAATAATTCCAATGACTGAGGTCTCCTGTGAGTAATTAATGTAACAGCAGAAAAGGGGAGGGTATCACCTCTGGCCAGTCAGCAAGTTTCAGTGATACGAAGTGGCATAGTGGTTTTTGTTTGTTTATTTGTTTTTGTTTGTTAACAATACAGTGAAACAAATGGAAGGACTTTTATGTTTTATTGGGTACAACCACCAACTCATATTTCTTTCATTTTCTATATGTTCTTTTGGAAAACTCTTCTTCCTGTATCTTACGTAATGTTACTTTGCTCTTAGGCAACAACGCTAAGTAGTCCAAGGAGTAGTCACAAGAGGAATTTTATTTTCCGTTTTCAAACTCTGGTAAAGCAAACGATAAAAACAACAAACATAAAATGCTCTCATCTTTAGAATGGCCAGTGTCTAATTAGTTTATATATTTATTTAGTGGATCCTACAAGTATTTCCAAATTTGCTGATACTTCTCCATTTTTACTATAGAATATCTTAAGTCGTATCTTTGTAATCATAGACCTGATTTTCTCCGTTTCCTTTCTTACCACCATCTATACATACTCTATCAATACCCCCAAATCATTATCTAAGCCACTTCCACATAATGCTTCTGTAACATTCATGAATAGTCATGACTTTTCTCTTGTCAAGTTCAGGGGCAAAATGCTTGTGTGACATTTAATACTATCACTTTCCTCCTACTTACAGATGAACTCTGTAACATTGTGCTATGCCAATAACAGTTCAAAGTAGTAAAACGTTTCTGCTCCCTCTATTGCTGCTTCACAAACTTTCTTTCTTTCTGTCTTTCTTTCTTTCTTTTTTTTTCTTTCTTTCTTTCTTTCTTTCTTTCTTTCTTTCTCTCTCTCTCTCTCTCTCTCTCTCCCTTCTTTCCTTCCTTCCTTCCTTCCTTCCTTCCTTTCTTATCTTTCTTTCTTTCTATTCACTATCTATCTCATATTTCTTTATATCATACATTTAACAAGTAATGCAGTTATTGAGCTATGGATACTGTTTTACCCAATTTTCTCATTCTAAACCTCAGTCAACTGAGCATTCAGTATATCACAGGAAGAACATTGTAGGTTTTAACATGCTAAAGAATTTTTAGAATGCTTAATGGAGAGATTAGTCTATTGCTAACCTAATTTGCAAATGTGGTTTCACTTATGAAGTTCTCATTTATTGAATCTAGAATGGTCCTATCCCATTAGCTAGTTTGGGATGAGAGGTGAGGGGTGCAGTACAGAATGCAGACCCATGAGTTTTAGATTCAACACATGCTGTTCTGCAGCTCAGAATGTATACTCTCCAAAGGAGCAGAAATGGAGGGCAGGAAGAAAGCCCTAAAGGTACTGATTTATAGGGGAGGTCTGACTCTACAGCTGCACAACCCCTGAATGAACTGTGATTCACACTGTTTGTTATGTCAAGTCTTTTTCCTACTAGTGAATAGCATCCCCTTTTGGTATGAAGAAAGAGTGGACAGTCTTACAATGGGACCAAGGTCTCTGCAAAGATATGATTTAAAGCTTCCTTTATAAAGGTTTTCTCATGAACAAAGTTCAGAACCACAGCATTACATGTAAGAAAAATACGACAGATACTATTCCCATTAATCAAACCACAAAAACAACTTCTTCTCATTTCATGTGTATACAATTTTCTTACTCTAGCTTTCTTGATTCTGAAAGCATCAGCTAAATCTAACTTTGAAGCTGCAAACAGAAACTTAAATATCAGAAATTTTATGAAAAAAAGACTTATTATTCTAAAAATGTCTTTGGTCATTTTGCTGTATTAAGATAGCCAGAGAGAGTGTTCATGCTTATTATGTATTATATAACATTTACACAGATTTGCTGCAGAATAACACGTTTATGTAATGGGGACAAAGGAATGTAGTCATTTCTTTTCCTTCTAGCCAATAATCTAGCTGATTTTAAATTGTGTAACTGAGCCTGACCTAAGAAAGCAGCCCAAAATACCTTTTGATATATGTTGCAAAGAATGACAACTAGAAACACAGTAGGAAAGGAATATACATTACTATAACCATTTAAGTCAGGCAGCTTACAGTGCAAGGATTTGACCATCTTATTGAAAAATAACCTAAGGTTATTAATTTTATATTTAAAAATTAGCATTTGATGCAATAATTTATTTATTCTTTTTATAGAGTATCATCAAATAAAACAAACACTGATTTTTTTTCTAAAATGCTTCCCGTGGACATTGATTTAAAGTACCCTTTGGAAAGACAACTCTTTCTTGAGGAGTTACTTTTATTTTAAATACTGTGAGGCCAACAGCAGGGAACCTTTTAAACATAAGCTCAAATGCTCTGTTGTAAGCAGGATAAGCTTTGTGCATTTTATATACAAATGTGATAGTTTCCTGTGAGTGTTCTCAAACATACTGCAACCAGCATAGTGTAACAAAGTATTATTGACATGTTACTAGTGACAGGGATTTTATTCATCTTTAAATTGATGTTTATTTTTATTTAAAAATAAGAGATCAGTCAAAGAAATTCTCAATTAAACTGAAGAAATGCTTACAGAAGAGACAATATGGGACACTCTTGTGGAAACAATTATTCTATCAAAATCATAAAGTATTTTGTATAGCCTCAAGCTTCAGAATAGCAAAATACTACAACAAAATCTTGGAAAAATCTGTCTTCACTGATAGCAAATTTGTTCTGAGCAGAAAAAATGGCTATGTATCATTGTAAAGAAATAATATTTAAGAATCTAAGTAAATTATCAAACTACTGATTAAAATTGCATTGGCTCAGCATGGAAATTAATAATTGGTAGAAGTTATTCATTTTCATGAAATGAACTAAATTCTACTATCAAGTGTGGAAGAGAACAAACTGTAGATTGTCCTTTAACAGAGAACAATTAAGTCAGAATATTGTTTCAGAGACCGTAATGGTGCAGAGTGTAACAGTACTTTGCTCCTGGAAAGTGGGAGGTTGAAGTCACACCACTATCGCTTCTCTGTTTAATGTGCTGTTCACGCACGCATGCACACACACACACACACACACACACACACAGAGTCCTCACTTAGTGGCAAATAGTTTCTGCTTCTATTTGAACTGATTAAGATATGTTTTTAAAAACAGGCATTTGAAATGGCACAAGTAATGCGGAAGCGACACAGCACTGCACTTCTGCAATTGAAACGGGGCTGATATTGAGGCAAGAGGAGCAAGAGCCCCTGTACAATTTTCTTTCTTTCTTTTTTTTTTTTTTTTTTTTTTTTTTTTTTTTTTTTTTTTTTTTTTTTTTTTTTTTTTTTTTCTTTTTTTCTATGAGTTAAGCAGATTTACTCTTGAACGGCGGAGCTCTAGAGGATGATTATGACATCAAAGTGTGACAGACAGTGATTATGTACTCAGGGAGAAAACGCAGTTAAAAAGAGACAGTTCATTCCCATAGTTTAAAGGGAAGACTTCCTTGGCCAAAAGGAAAATAAACTCTAGCACGCCAGGCTTTTTTCTAAAAGGGAATAGAAGCTTAGTCTGTTTCATTTGATTTTTCATTTCCTTTCATAGTTAGAACCACACTGTTTCGCCATGCACTGAGCTGCCGTTCTTGTATTACTCAGCCACCCGTCTACATAGCCTGTAGATTTTGTTTTTTGACCCAATTATGTGGGGGATTTGAATACTTTTATCAGCATGTTCCTAACTATCAGCCACTAACACTTTACTGAAACTGACATCTGGTATTGTAGCCTGATTTTTTTTTTTCAACTCTGCTTTAGTCTTTCTCAATTTCTGACCATCCTTTGGTCTTTACAAAGCTGTTGGAAACTACGTAGGACCTTGACTTGTGAGGTTCTCGGGGATTTTCTGTGGAAATGAGCTAATCAGTGAATATTCAATTATTTTTTAAAAATTTTATTGTTTTTAAACTTGTACCTCTTAAAGTACATTTGGCAGACTATATCAATTACACAGTTTACTTCTATCAAACATTACAGAAATGAACAACACATAAAGTAGCATAATGAGTTTGTAGCTGTTCAGGAAAATTTTCATGAACCTATCACCTTGTTCTTCCCCAGATGAACTGCTCTTAATGTAAAATTAATGCACATCTGATTTTAAAATTGTATATTAATTTTATGTCCTATAAAATTTAAGTAATAGCTTCAATATATCAATTTTTTTTCTGAAAAAAAATCTCAGTTCTTTATTATAGGCTGTGAACTTCTTAAAAATTATTTTAGAAATCTAGTTATAAATATTTTAAACTATGCCATCTATATAGCATGATAGATATAATTTAAGTGTGTAAGTGGTATATAGTCCCTTCTAAGACAATTCATAAATAATAGTACTCTTTCTAATAAATATTGGATTTATAGGCAAGGTGAATAAAGTATTGTAAGGGAATCAGTTGCACTTTTTCATGAGAAAAGGAGATCAACAATGAATGAAATTTTATTCAAAATACTGGACTGCCTTGTCTTCTAACATATGCATTGACTAAACAGAATTTCATGTAATTCTCTTGCAGTATGCATATACCTTCAATTTGCAAAAGGAAACACACAATAAGGTATATTTTTAAAAATGTGTATAATTTTTACAGAATTATTTGAAAAGAATTTAAAATTTTGAACTTCAAAGGTGCTAATTTTGCATAGAAAATTTTAATATGTGTCCCTTATGAATACTTGACTTCCTGAAGAAAGGATAGAGCACTATGAAATTATATTGTAATGTCAAATCTGTACTGAATAAAAAATTCTTAATTTTTAGCATATTATATGATAATATCCAATTAAAGAATTATTACATAATTTCATTTTTTTGTGTTGCTCTAAATTTGTTCTCTAGCAGGTATTGCATCTTATTTTTATGTCTTAAATACTGCACTTTAGCTTGAGTAAATAACATCAGCTTACATACATGGTATGCATTTTAAGGATTGTGGCAATAAGTTAGCTGTCAAAAGTCAACTCTGAGAAGTTCCATGTTTTCAATCTTTCAATCATTTACCTATTTCTAAATCCATTTGTACAGTCTCTCTCCCATAAACCTTTAACTCAATGTTTACATGACTGGAAGTAGCAAAATACACATGCAATTTAAAATAATTTAGAGTGAGGAAACATATACCCAAACACTTAGCCTGTGTGCTAACCCCCGATTATATTGATCATATTTCTGACAGCATGACCACAGCTATGAGATCATTCATTTTTTCTTGAGTTCATAATTTCAGCATATCACAAGGAAAATGCAGTGTATATGTTTTTCTGATTGAATGTCGATAATTTCTTCTTTCAAAGTGGATACTTTGTGGCTGCCCAGGTAATCCACCCCTGGTCAGTCCGTCAAGTAGATACAACATGGCTGTGTCTCAAGAGGTTCATTTTCATATAAACCAAACATTTACTTGAGAGAGAGTATAGTAGTAAGTACAATTATATTAGAAGCAGCACACATCTAAAAGATCAGAATGACAAGCATTTCAAGCATAGTTTTACTGTTACACATTGCTATCCTCAGTGTGAGAAACCTTTTAGAGGTTCTTAGGACCTTTATCTTATTCATTGTTTGCATGATTTTGCTCCTGCCATGTTCCCTATGCTTTCTGCTTGCAGTCACTTCATTATTTAACCTTTAAGTCCTTGATTTCCATTCAGCTGTGTTATGCCTCTCCAATTTTATTTCTTCTTTTGAGTCCTTACACTAGGGAGGCTATACAATATTTATACATGTAGTTCTGGTTTATCTCACTTATATCTTCTGGATATATCCACTTATATATGAAGTGTTTTAGTTTATCATTCTTTATAGCTGAGTAATATTCCATGTTATAAAAATACCACATCTTTGTAAATCACTCTTAAAATGATGGACATTTTGGTTTTTTCCAAGATTTGGCTATTACAAATTTTATTGCTATAAACATAAGTGTGCGGATATATTACTATGATATGATGTTTTCAGTTCTTCTGGGAAAATTCCCAGTAGGAAGATAGCTGGGTTAAATGGGATTTTGAGTTCTAGTTTTTTAAGGAGTCTCCACACTGCTCTCCATAATGGTTGCACCAGTCTGCATTCCTACCAGCAGGGGAGAAGAATTCCTGTTTCCTGACAGCCTCTCCAACATTTCTTGTTGGTTGATTTCTTTATGATAGCCATTCTATCATAAAGAAATGAGTGAGGTGGTATCCAAGTGTAGTTTTAAACTTTGCTTCCTAAATAATTGCTTTGTGTGTTTGTTTATTAGTTTCTTTTCTTTCACTCTGGGAATTGAACTCAGGATCTTATGCTTGCTAGGTATGTGTTTGTGCTGCTGAGCTATATCCCACCTCCCTAAATAATTTTTTACTTTAAAGATTTCATACAGAATAATAATGCCACAACACAAAATAGATATTTGGTTCCTAAGCCTTAAAATCCTTTCTTGTTCTAATGAAATGCAGTAAAGAAAATACAGAAAAATGAAGACTGTTAATCATAAAATCTCACAAAGACACCACAAGCAAAACAAATGCATTTTGTATTAAATATTTGTTGAAAGTAATTTATTTCCTGAAGTTATACCACAAATGCAATATATGTAGCAGAACTTTATCCAAAATATGAGAAGGCTTTCTAAGACTCTTTCAATGGGATATGCACTACTGTATTCTAACATGGATGTGGACATACATCAACAATAATCTCATAGTTGCTGTTGACTTCATAGGTACCTTAAACTTTCAGAACCTGTGACAGGGCATTGGAATAAAATTTTCAAAGCAATAGTATAGCACTTTGAGAAGAATACTCAAGGAAGAGAGTGTGCTGAGGCTTTCAGGTTAGTGGGGAGGTAGAAGCTCCTATGTGGTCAATCCCAATCACGTACAAGGATGAGTGGCTCAATCCCCACACCACGTTTAAGGCAACCTGAGCCCACCAAAAAAGAAAGAAGTGAGAGAGCATACTAACCTACAGAAAACATGAGCGTTGATGGCTATGTGCTTATTTAAGACTATGAAAGTTTAGGTTAATCCGAAGTCTATAAATATATAAACTCTGAACATAAAAATTATATCAGAATGAATTGATCTAATGAATTTGCACATTGATATATAGATATCCATAAAATTTACATTAAAATGACCAATGAGAAATCTTTGAAAGAATTCTCTCAAGAAGTAAAATCTCATATCTATCTATCATTTATGATCTATCTATCTATCTATCTATCTATCTATCTATCCATCATCTGCCTACCTGCCTAGACAGTCTATCAATGGGATTAGATATAAAAATATGCATGCCAGATGATAGCTGACTATATGTTAGAGAAGAGCTGGAAATTTATTCCTCTCAATACTAATAAAATGATGCTACATTTTAGCAATAGCAGTGAGGCTATGAGTAAAAGCATAGTTTTCTAAGCACATTCCCGCAAGTCCCCCCAGAGTACCTATGAATCTATGTTTACCCTTTCAGGTTTTCCTTACACATGTTTGTCACTGAGTCCCTAGGAACAGGACATCATCATTCACTAATTTGTCCTTTCTGAAATTTTCCAGCTAGTAAATCTGCAATATATATATATATATATATATATATATATATATATATATATATATTGCAATTAATTTTTGCAATTAAAGATACAATAGCATTACTGCCTCTCAACTTGCACTCCCCCTCAGTTATCCCATTATTCTGGCCAAATTTCAGAGGCAGTTCTGGTGATCTCTTCTATGAGGTCTTCAGTTGTACTGTTTCAGTTGCTTCAGTGTCTTAGATTGGTTTGAAATATTTAATCTTTGCAGTCATTTTCACTTTGAAGTCGAGCTACATATGGCACAGTGCTGCCAGCAGTCAATAACATGGATGAGAAGACACTATTGTTTCATAAGCCTGACTTTTTCTTGGACGACAGTAGAAAAATTCACTATAATTGTTTTTTAATCTCACCTCTTAAAGACCCTCAGGAAAGAAATGCACAACTGCTTCCAAAAGTCGTAAAGATAGTAGGACAATATGTTCAAAGCTAAGGGACTATTGTGAGGAGAACTGATGGAAATGTATAGATTTCTGTATAATTTAATTTAAACATTAAATATAAATTTATTCACATTTCCTGTATTCATTCATTGTGTAAGGCTATTTTAAGGGATAATTTTTCATGAGGTTCATGGCTATCATATTATTGTCGCATTCTGTCAGTACCTTAGTGTAACACATGGACAATGTTCTACCATTACATCCCATTTCTTTTTCTGTGTGTTTATTATGTAGTTGATACTACTCTCCCAGCAGGAGAAACTCAGACTGCTTGGTATTATAACCCCAGAAAGCAGTACAGTTTTCAGTGGCACAGAGTAATAAATATCACCAGTCAGTAGTAGCTTTGGGTACCAAGACTCAGTGAATATTACTTGAAGTAAAAAAAAAAAAAAAAAAAAAAATTAACATGTGAATAGTGAATTTATGCAATATGTTTTCACTTTTTTTTTTTTTTCTACAAGACAAGGTCTCAGGACTCACTGCATGGTTGAAACTGATACCAACCCACCCATCTCAGCCTCCACAGCACTGGGATAGCAGGCACTTGTCTCCTTGCCTTGAGGTCTAGAACAAGCAAGGTATGTAGCACCGGGATTGAATTTAGGACCTTGTACTTGCCAGGCAGGAACATAGTCTGCTGAGCTATTTCCTCAGTCAATGTTCAGTTATTTTTATTTTATTAGTCATCATTGTACAAATTGTGTAGATTGGGGCAGTGTTGAAACTCAGGCCTTGAGGTTAATTTTCTGGATCCACTTTTACCTGTTGCACCCTACTTTCATCGTGTACTGGCAGCATCTATTCTGTTTCTGTTGAAATTGGGCAAAGTTAAGCAACTCATTTTCACTTTATGAGAAATGAATACGTATGGATGCAAGATAAAGTTTCCCAATATCTAAGATGTTCCAGTATACAGAAAACAGCATGCTCATCTTAATAACTTGATAACAAATACTCTTTAAAATGACTCAACAAGACAAATTTATGCTTAGAATACATATTTTGTTTTCTTGCTCCCTTATTTTTCATAATCTTTTGAAAGAATAATATATCTAGAATATGAGGTCATTTAACCTTATGCTTTTACTCTCTGATCTAGCATTTATTGAACTAACAAAAATGAAGGGAAACATATATATGTGGCCTTTAATATTCACTCCCTTGAATATTATGGAATACCAAACTGTAATGACGATGTTTAAAAGTTAACCACACATCAACTTATGTACTATTATGATCAGACTAAAATGCAATGTATGTTTTGCCTCCTCCTTTGTATAAGTCACTACCAAATACCCCCTTAATGTTAATCAATGAAAACTTTTTTCAAAACTATTTAAAATATATTAATAATTTTTTTATCTTTTGGTCATTCTTTCTTTGATGAAATAAGTTTTCATTTTCTACCCTGAAGGCTTCTAAGTTACCTTATCACTTCTATAATTAATAGTTATAGTTACCAAAAGTGTTGTGTAGAAAAATTATCAATTTTTTTTAACTTTTTATATTTGAGTTCGAATATATTTTAAAGTAGATCTTAACTTTAGAAGACTTTTCAGTAAATCACATTTACCCACTTTGAATTTTTACCAGGATTTCTAAGTTGTTTGGGTCTCAATTTCTCTATTTACTAAGTGGAGATACAGTAAGACCCAATTTTCAAGGGGTTTATGCAGGCCACATAGATGTGTATACCATGTGTAGTTAGCTTATGATGTGTAATTGTTTTACTTGAGATTTATTTTTGAGAACATTGGCAATATCCTTTTAAGAAAATAATTCTTGAATGTACAGTTTCCTAATAATGTTGTACTTGGATCAATCTCGTGTTCAAGTTTTGTAATTTCTATATGTAATTTATACAGCATTGTCTCTAAGCGGTAACATGAACAAATGATACATCCATGAACACTTCTTTCACATTTTCTTAGTCTCTTAAAACCATGCTATACAAAAGACACAAAACAACAAGAGATAGGTTTCAGCTCAGAGAAATCTAACTCAGAGTTCAATTATTAGAAGTACTTGCTTCATGTATCCATAAACTGTGCCTTAAAGCTGTCAGAATAGTTGTGGAAGGTTTATCTATAGGGGAACACACTGGCTTAGAGCCTCTAACCATTCTTCTGAGAGACTGCACTACCTGAGAGTAGAAGGATACCACCCTGCATGAAGAAATCTGACAGGTGCCTACCTTGTTCTCTCCCCAACATTATGTGTCAAACATAATTCATCTCTTTCTTTGAATAATGAGTCCATGCTTTCATTGCACTTTAGGCACTATTGCTTATGAATTATGAAGGACAAAAAATCACATTACATGTGAGGAGGTATGGAATAACAGAACAAAGGAAGATGATGCAATAGTAAAGACAAATTGGTTGAGCTTCATAATTTGAACTAGCTGAACATGGTTCCTGCTGACCAGTTCTTGTAATGCTGTTAGAGGTGCGCCTGGACATCCAGCTTTCTTTTTTTTGCCTTTTTGAGACAGGGTCTCGCTGTGCAGTTCAGGCTGGCTTTGAGCTCACTTTTGTAGCCCAGGCTGGTCTTGAACTCTCACCGATCCTCCTGCCTCAGCCTCCCGAGTGCTGGGATTACAGGCGTGAGCCACCACGCCGGGCTAAAATAAGAGCCACTTTTTTTGTTTTGCTTTGTTTTGTTTTGTTTTTTTGTGGGACCAGGGTTCAAACTCACGACCTTGCACTTGCCCAGCAGGCACTTGTGCCTCGGAGCTATCTCCCCACCCCCAAGGGAAACCCTTCTTGGCAAAAGTCAGAACTGCTGACATCATTAAATCACAAGGCAGAGACAAAAAGCCACCTAAAGATTTCCATGAGGCAGTGTGTATGTGACACGCCAACCCATTTGCCAACTATGATTCTGAAAACTTAGATTTTGCCTAAAATTTCTGATATAGAATGTTCACAGAGCTGGATTGTATGGCAGTCTGAGGAACCCACTCAGGAAAACAGCAGATAAAATGTCATGATTCATTTTATTAATTGAATTCCAAGGTTAATCTCAACCTGGTTTCCACCATGCAAATATATCCTTCATCTCATGGCTCCATCCATCTTGATTCATTTAGTCAATGTCATCCCCTGCATCCAATCCCAACCCCACTCTGAAGTCCGACATGTGCAGTTATGGGCATTGTACACATGCAGCCCAGGCCTCATCACGTGCTGGGATGGATCTACACCACCAGTGAGGTTTCACTCCCACCAGCCCGTGAGCATGCTCTGTGGATACAAATGGAGAGCAGGCCTGCACGAACGAGCAGACCTTCAGCTCTGCACAGGGTCAGATTCTCAATGACCACACTGAGGTTCTCATGAGATCAGATGCACCAGGAAAATACAGCAATATAATTTGAGCCGTACTTTCTAAATGGCTAACATTATTACTGTCTTGCATGTTTATATAATCAATCTTACAAAATAAGTAGTAGAAAATATTCAAAGTGCTATGCCAATGACTATGGCCTTGAACTCACTATGTAGTGTAGACCAGCCTCGGGCTCACAGCTGTCCCAAAACCCTTGTGCCTTAGACTCCTGAGTGCTGCAATTACACCTGCACCACCAACCTGAAAATCAACTCTTTTGAAGGAAAAAGTTGAGTGATAATGGAAGATCATCTTATTTAATTAAAACAAGGCTTCACATTTTATACTGACCACCCATACATAGGCATACTAACTCCATAGGGTTCTTCTGTTTTAGCACAGAATAATGTAACAATTCTTTCCTTTATTCAAATTTAGTCACTTTGTAATGAAGAATAATTTTTAGCAATATGTAAAACTGTATCTTCTCCCAAATATATATATAATAATGTCTTTATAACCCTACACACTTACTTAGCACAGTGAGATGTGGACATTTAAAGAAAGCAAAATTAAGGTTAAAATTTCAATTCTTTTTTTAAATTGAGGCATGGTGACAGGAAATACTTTCTTTTTTTATTATTTCATGTATTAATCAATGTGGTTCAGTGATTGTGCAGTAAATGAAACTAAGATTGTTTGAAGATCTCTTTAAAAGTTGCTCTTGTCCTTCTGATATTAGCTCAGCTAAATGCAACACCATGTGCTTCACTGGAATGTATGCTTTTCAATTATTTCAACATGCAATTCATGAAGAACAAGAGGAAAAGAGATGAACTGCGGGAGGAAGCAGTCCACGGTGGTCCAAACACTGATACAATTGATATTTGAAGTGTTTTCTTTGCTTAACTTATTATATTGAATGGCCCAATTCATGGATCAACTTTGCAAACAAAAAGTTCTCTTTTTTCCTTCCAACAACCATTCACAATTATTATACTGAACTCTTCATCTACCAGCAGGTCATGTATCATTCACAAAGCACTATCTGAAATTGTCATTCACCACTAAATTGACCTAGTTGTTACTTTTTAATCCTGTGTTCAAAATATTTTAGCCGAAATTTAGTGCTTAAATAATTCTTGTTTTGGCTAGTTGTAGTTAGCAAAGTGACTTTACTTATTACTGCACATGTGTAACAGTTAATGGTTATAACTTTTTCCAAATATTCTTGATATTAAAAGAACTGAGTTTCATTAAGTGAATAGTTAATGCAGTTTGCAATGGGCATATTACTGAAGTAGAATCTTTCAATTGCCTATTTTGGGTTATGGTAAAATCAAACATATTAACCAACAGAAAACCTATATACATGACTGCGTTATCTAATATTGTTGTAGACTCATATATTTAAAGAAAATTCACTCTTGAGTTTCCTGTTGGTTACATTTTAATGTAAAGTGAGGTGTGGTTTTACAGAGCTATAGGAAGAATTAACTCTGAGCATAATTGAAAGCTTGGATGAAAAATGACATATAAGTTGTGATTACAATGAGCTGTAAACTGTCCTGAAATATGCTTATGTGAAATCCATTTTTATACAAGGTCCTAACAGAAATAACTTCCTTTTGTTTTCAGAGATATTTAAAAATTCATTGAAATAAAGAAACCAAACATATGATGGTGCAGAATGGATGCAATTAAGTAGTTCCATTTATGCAGAGGTGGTCAGAATGGGTAGACAATTTTTATGTAAAACTTGACTCCACCAGTCCAGCTGTTGCTGCTCTGTCTCTCAGTGCTGAGCTTTCTGCTGCCAGTGATCTATATTTATTCTTTACTCAATACGTAAAAAATGCTAAGAACGTGGGTGGCTTTATGCAGCTCGCATTTTCATAACACAAAACAGGAAACTATCTCAGGAGCTCTTAGCTGATCCATCTTTGTGTTGCCAACACAATACCTCGAAAATCCACCTGCTGGAAGTGGGGTGGTGGCTGCAAAGGGATGTCATGGTGATTTGAGGACTGTTGAATACAGAACAGAGGCTTTTCCTGCCCTCAAGCTCACCACACTGGTGTGTCTGGCTCATTACATGCCAAAACTTCTGATTGATGTGCTCACTTCAGTCACGGGTAATTTTCACTCATATATTAAGGAGCTGCTCCTTCCACTCCATTATAGTTCGTCGCATGGGGCAAATCAGAGCTGGGGTCTTGTCTATATTGGGCTGACCTAGAGCCATAGTGTGCTTTTGTTTGGGTTTAAGTAGGAGGCAAGCTAATATTTCAAAACTAGCAAACTTGTACAATCTCAGCTTTTCTTAATTGTAAGCATCCCTGTGGTAAAGAGCTTTTCATTGCTACCACATAGCTCTTTAGAAACCCTAAGCAAGCTAAAAATGTCAGCAGAGGGTTTCTAAGCACATAGAAGTTCTTTTGAAATGTAGAAGATTTAAGTGGATTAATACTATATAACCAAACATAGCAGTTTCCCTCTTATTTGATTTTTTTTTTTTTTTGGAAAGTCATTGTTTTTTGTTAGTAATTTTGGAGTGTATTTCTTGATCACTGCAGGATATTTGAGGATAGAACACACTTCTACTTATTACCATTTTGCACTCAAATTTCATCCCAGAATACGGACTCTAAAAGGAATCCAAATACTCATTTGTTATTAATTTACACTGGTACTCATAAAAATACAAAATAATTCAACAGTTTCAGTAACTGTTACCTTCCTTCATGAACATTAACTACTAATAAGAGCAGAATTAAGGTGAGATGTTAAATGAAACAATCAATTAGGTAATTAAATATCTTTAATGATAATTGACTTGTTTTGTTCAATTAAACTAACATTATTTCTCCATTATAATTGTAACACAAACAATCTGTATTGTTATAGCCATGTCCATGAAAGAGCCAGAAACATCTTTCTGCAGTTTAAAGATTTGTTCAACTTTTCAATAATTTTTCTTTTGGTAATTTTGAAAGAGTATGAGAGATTTTTACTGTACTAATACTTTGTGCAGAAACAAGTAAATTATATTATTGAGGTATGTCCAAAAAACATACAAGGGGAATTAATAATGAAAAGTTCAAATTGTTCAGAATTTCATAACTCACATAGTGAAAAATTAAGTCAAAATCACCTATCCAGAGAAACCTAAGGCCCACATATGTACAAATGCATGTGTATATGTGAGTTTTATGTATTATATCTATCTATCTATCTATCTATCTATCTATCTATCTATCTATCTATCTATCTCTATTTCTACAGGTAGATAGTTAGAAGATAGAAAGCTAGCTATAGGTAAAGATATAGATATACATTTTTTCTTTTGTCTTTTTGAGACAGGGTCTCGCTATGCAGTTCACGCTGGCCTTGAGCTCACTTTTGTAGCCCAGGCTGGTCTCAAATTCACATCGATCCTCCTGCCTCAGCCTCCCGAGTGCTGGGATTACAGGCGTGTGCCACCACGCCAGGCTTAGATATACATATTTAGCACACAAATATATCGTAAACATCAACAACCTCCAAATCAAATACTTTTCCCTTTAAAGCAAATACAATCAAATTGCCCATGAAATTAAAGCTTTTCATATTGTAGTATTTTAACTCATGGAATTCTTAATTGCATGTATGATGCGAATCATAGGGAGCTTGAAAATTTTCTAGTTTTAGGTGTCAGTGTACAGCAGCAAAATGAAGGTTTCTTTTTAATATTGGACAGATATTTATACATTTCATAATTACATATTTATGTACATTCAGTTAATTACCCAAGAAGATATTAACTTGCATTTTGAAACAATTTACTCTTTTTTTTTTTTTTTTGTAAATACAATTTAGCTAGTTGAGGATCAAACCCAACTTTCTGATTGTTTCTGTAAATGAGATTTCACATAGATGTAGCTATGTCCACTAGTTTTCATGTTGTCTGTGGCTAATTTCATTATACAAAGGCAGACCTGAATAATTGAAAAAGAGAACATTTGTCTGGCAAAGCCTGAAATTCACCATGTCTGACATTTTACCAAAATATATTTAATAACATATCATCTAGAATACCTATCATAGGCTGAAAGATTAAGATCATCAATCGTAAACATTGAATATTTAAATTAAAGTATAATAAACCCAGTCAAAATATTTCTATATTCATTGTTTCAACATAATTATCATTTTATGCTGACATTAAATGCATTCAACACCATAGATGATATGACAATGTGAATAATTCATAGCACTCCAGGGAAAAGATAACATATAGGATATATATTTGAAGAATTATATTAATGCACTCATTAATGTATTTCCTCATACATATTAAAATAGTAGAATAATAATTTTGAAGATTCCCCAATAATTAGGTTTCCTTTTGTCAAGTAAGATAAGGCAACTTTTTAAAAGGTTTTTTTTTTTTGTTTTTTTAGTTTTTGTGAATTTTAATTTTCCAAGGAAGCAGCGCATGCCATAAAAGGTCACAGTTTTCTCTCCAGTGAAGTAGAGCATCCATATAATTATGGCTCAATTAGAGACCTGGGAAAACTAAAATGAGGGACTCAACGTTCACGCCATGGCTGAGGAAGCAGGAGACAGGCACTGCTCTAAGGAGGCAATTCCATTAGCTGTTTTTTTGAGACAACATTAACTAAGCCGCCGCTGCTTTTCTCGGGCCTCAAAGTCACAGGACGACTTCTCTTTCCCTAAGCATCGTTCATTGTTTAAAGACTTCTCACCAGAATTTGAAATTTATGCATCATCATCCGATCATAATAGAAGATGGAGATTCTAAACATTAAGAGTAAAAGAACGTAGGAATCGAAGAGTGTATTTGCTAAAATAATGGTTTTGGAGTTAATCCATATTACCTACAGGAAAATCATTATCTCTGTTGGAAAAACGTTATTTGGTTTGTTTTTCTCTGGCTTGGGTTTTTGAGGTTACTGAATTTTAACTGTACACCAAAAATTACATATCTTATTAGCACCTCTGAAAATCAATAACACAGGAATCATCTAGAAGGTTCTATAAAATGCAAGTTTTTTCTCAGAAGACCTGCTTGGAAGCATGATTGCTAGCACTATTCCAGGTTGGTAGTGATGCTAGAACCGGGACATACTCTGCATATCATGAAGATACAAATCACCAAGAAGCAATGAAAATTAGAATACTGCCAGACTCCAAATGCCTTTTCTCCTGTGAGACTCTGATTACCATTTTATTTCTTGAGGCAAACAGCTCAAAAATCAATAAAGACAGCCAAAAATAAGCTCAAAAGGACTTCTTAAAATAGTTTTAGTATGGATGATTTTTATGTTTGTGTAAAAATATCAATGTTCCAAAGTAACTGTACTAGTTTAGTTCTTAAATGTTTCTGGTTTGCAGCAAATCTAACTATCATTTGGAGGGATGTTAATAAATATAGAAGAGAAAAATTGTCAGTTATCTATTTAACTTTGCTTTGTTGTTTTGGTATATTCATTCTAATGTTTATTCACAATATTTCCCTTATTCGAAAGTGCACAATATTAAGTTGAATATTAAATTTTTATGTATCTTGTTTATTAATATATATTGTCATAGATATATAAATGTTGTTAACATCACAGCTCTATTATTTCCATAAATTATATGTATGCTCTCCAACAGAAAATATATTCTTTAAAAATATATCTAAGCATATGTAAATAAATAAAAATTTAATTAAGCAGATCTACATGAATAACTAAGAAATGCAAATATCATTTATGATTTAAATTTTGAAAGGATAATCAAATTCTATAGAAACCGCGTAAAGATTTTCAACAATTTAAACCTTATTGTGGTTAAAAAAAAAAATTTACACTTAAAATCTGGGATTTCTCTCAAACATTTCAAAAACATGTTATAATAGGTTTTTAAATGTGAAATAAAACTACATTCACAAAATCCACATATGATTTACAAATTCTTTGGTAAAGTTTGCATAAAAAGGAGCCAGGGATTAAAATAAACAGACTAGATGAAAAACAACGTGGAATTAAAATTGTAGACATTAGTATTGAGTCTTAATAATTGTGAATTCAATGAAATAAAATATAAATGATATGCACCCAAAAGTTAAGTTTAATTAAGAAATTACAAGAAGAAAGGAGCAGTAGGGAATTTTCCTTGAATGAAGTACATCTATATGAGGTAACTGGCAATTGAATTTTAAGAAATTTTGTTAAAAGTTGGGTTGAACTTCAAAGCCAAAAATAAGAGATAAAGGACGTTATTAAATTTCACAGGAGGAAGTACAAAATCCACTTAGCCTGTTGCTAATCTCAAAGGTCTTCCAGGGAACAGTGATACAGATATAATGTCTAGGATTATCTGATCTCTTTCTTCTATCTCTTGTACATTCTCCTCACTGATTGAAATCCTACATGAAGTGAAATGCCTAAAATACGTCTATAGACAAAGTGCTTACAGAGTTGAATGCCCTTGTCACTGAAAACTGCATTTTGAAAAAAAAAAAAAAAAAAAAAAAAAAACACTGTTCTTAAATATGAAGTGGGAATGTAACTGGAAAAATGTATAAACTAAAATATGATTAGAGAAAGTCATTCATTGCAGCACCAATGATTTCTAAAATGCAGAGCTAAAAATAAAATTTGTCTTCAGAAATGTATCTGGACAGTTAATTTCTAAAAGAAATTAAAGAAATATGCAAGAACTGACAGAAAATAACTTATAATATAACTTATGAATGTAAAATATTTTCTATGCTAATTATTTGCCTATTTCTACCCCTTTTTGTTACTCCACTATGTTAAAGTTACTAAGCTTGAGATGAAGAATCCAATAAATTACAAATTCAAGTATAATTAAATAATGTCAGCAAGCAGATCTTTTACTTATAGTACACTGTTTTTTACCTGTAGTAGACTGTATATTGTTTCCTAAAAAATATTCTGTAGCTTTTAAATATTTCTATATCCCATGGTTTTAATTGCTTCAAAGCTATACTTTAGTTTATCATAATTTTCATATTCTAACCTATTTTCTGAGAAGTTAAAGCATAAGCAAAAAGATGCATGCCTCCTCTTTAAATGCATGGGTGGGTGTTGGGGAAATAGGTCAGTGGTACAAGTGCCTGATTGTGAAGTGCAAGGACTTGAGTTCAAACCCTAGTCCTGAAAAAAAAAAATAAATAAAACAATTAAAAAATAAGTTGAAGTTTCCTCCTTCTTATACTTACACATTTGAAAATAGTTTTTGCTTCATATATCATTTGAAAAGTTAGAAGGGTAAGGAAATAAATGAAGTTGAACAATGAGGACAGCCATGTCAGAATTACCACCTAAACGATGGAATCTACTAATCCTCCATAAACAGAAGTGAGACGCATAGAGCCTTGAGGTAGCTTTATTTAGGCAACAACTGAATTCAGTTTTTGTAATGATTAGTCAATGTAAAAAGCAGAAGGGAAAGGACAATGTTCTTATTTATGGGTTCCTGTCTCAGATGGTATTATTTTTTTCAGTAGCCTTTTTGATCCTTCTTGAAGAAAAAAAGATCTTTGGTAAGAAATGTAATACAGGTTTCTCAGCCTCATATACAGAGGTGGGACACGTTTGGGAACTGAGCTGTGAGAGACAGCAAATGCATTTGATTTTGCTACCAGGCTTGCGTTGATGGTTATTTCCATTGTTTGGCATTTTCCCGTTCATCTTCTTATTTTCTACAATTAATGTGTGATCCCTTATACCTTACTGCTGCTTCTGGTAATCTGTTTTTTTATTTTTTTTATTTTTATTTTTTTACAGACATCTAGAACAAAATTTTCATGCATGTTACAAAATCTATTGATTATCAGTGTGCATATTCATCCAACACCCCACTTGCACCTGGATAAGAAGATTTTTCTGCTGTTTTCTTAATTATGTTGTATGCTGAATAGCTTCTTTTCTAACTCCAAAACAAACTGAACATGGCAACCTTCAACCTGAAGTTATTGAACCCCAAGACTGTTTTGTAAAATGTATTCTTATCAATAATTTGTAAAATCGTTCTTTCAGACAGTATTATAGTTAAAAACACAAATGTAACAAAAGTTTAGATCAATCCCTTTACAACAAAAACTTTGCTGAAATTGTGCAAAGAAAGAAAACAAAATGATCTGACTTGCCCAGGAGAACCTCACTACTGGCAACACAGTGCCCCCTAAAGCTTTTCTTGAACGAAAAGCTGTAATTTCTCCAAAGGAGCTATGTATTACCTAACAACATGTCACAATTTCAATTCATTTTGTGAAATAGATGTATCATTGTTAAAAATAGTATGACTGCTGAAAAGCTGCAACAGTTTTGATGATTTCAATTGTGAATCTAATCACAATTTTTATCTGAGTTACTCAACTATGTAAAACATTAATAAAGTCAAATATGTCTAATTTGCTCAACATACTTGTAAACGTGGGCCAGAATCATTTTCAAGATGTAAATTTGTATGTAGAAAAATATAAACTATCATCTACGCACAAGATAAGGAATTGAATAGTCAAAAATATGGAGAGACAGTACAGAAATTTTAAATTATGGGTTTTTCCTATATTGATCATATTTTTAAATGTCATTTTAAATTGAAACATAAAAGTAAAATACTGCACCTCCTAATACTGGTATTAATGAAGTTGGTTTTCAAAATCTCAGAGTAACCATGGCATTTATCTCTTTCTCATATGAAAATTTTTTTAAATAAAAACCATTTCTCAATTCTTCAACATAAACAATAAGTTATTTTTATAGTAATTCCCAAGTATGCTATAAAAATAACAGGTTGGCTGACTGTGTTACTAGAATATCTGTGTTGCATACATGTGTTATAATTTTTCATTCCCTTCATTTCACTTCAATTCTATAGTGCTTTTTACTATCCTTAGTAAAGTCTGAGCCCCAATCTTGATGCTAGGTACACAAGACAGGAATGCAAATTGCACATGCTGTTATTGGCTTCATTGTACTGTTTTAAACTTGAAACAATTTGGTGAAAGGGGTAAAAATACTGACTTCAATGTAAGCTCTACAGTTTCCAACAGTTATAAATTTACTCAATGACCATACAAGTGGACTGAGTGTAATAATGGAATCTTGGCAGCATTTTTTAACCTTTGCTATCTATCACACTTGTGGTTAAGCTTCAAAGCTAAGCAAAGAAAGAGAAGAAAAGAAAGAGAAAGAAAGAAAGAAAGAAAGAAAGAAAGAAAGAAAGAAAGAAAGAAAGAAAGAAAGAAAGAAAGAAATTTTGTCAGAGGAAATGAAGTTTGTCATAATTATGTAATATCAGCGGGAGGAAGAGTACTAGTAACAGCAATTCTTGTCACATTAAGTGCTTTGCGTCAATTTACAGCCAGTAGGTAGAGACAAGAGTTTGGATTCAAGCCCAGTTTTGTCGGTGTAGCATGGAACTTTCTTTTTATACGGAAAGAGCATTAAAATTCAGTCAATTTGGCCAAATCCATTGACTTTCATTTAAATCACTATCAGGTGGTTCCATCCTGGAGTCATTGTACTCAAACTTGTTTCTGAGTTCTGGATGTAAAGGCAGGAAAACACTATGACTGAAGAGTTGGTGTCATTGAATGACTTCCTTTTACTGTCACATAAACTTGGTCAACATGCAGGATTACTCTAACTTTTTGAAAGTCTGAGAAATTTAAGGTTGAGACAGGTTTGTGGCATTGCCCAATATCAGATTGTTAATGCAAAAGTTAGAAGTAAAGCCTCGCTCCTCCTTTAAAGATAGTTCTCTTCCTACTTCTTCATAAGAGTTTAAAGAGCGCTGGGCTATAGTGCAGTGTAATAGAGGGAACAGGAATTTTGGACATCACATCATTAGGGGGAACAGAAACAGGAATTTTGGCCATTGGGGGAACAGGAATTTTGGACATCACATCAGTCCTCTGCATGGTGATGTTTAATAAAGTCATAGAGCTTGTTTAGCAATATAATTATCTATATGCACATATGTGTATTTATGTTTGTACACATGTATGTAAAAATTATTGGTTAAATGAATAGTTGAGAAAAAAAATCAAGTAAAGATATTTTATAAACTAAGCCCAATTTTGAAATCGATGTAGCTAACTGGAGGTAAAACTTTAAATATAAATCATGACAGAATGATAGTTAATCCTGTCTGCTTTAACAATCCTAATTATGGGGTTAGCCAAATAGCTGAACAGATTACAGCCACTGAAAGCAGGCGTAGGGTCCAAGAGTTTGATCCCCATGCCTGTCCTGCCCCCACCCACCCACTCCCCACCCCCCTACCCCCAGTGCACTGAGCCGGGTGGGACTGAGTGACTGAGACTGGGTGTGATGGTGCATGCCTATAGTCCCAGCTCTTGCGAGTCTGTAAGGCTGTAAACAGTTGGATAACTACAAGTCTTATCTAGCAATGAGATCATGAACACCCTGTAGACAGTTCCCTAAAATCAAAAAAAAAAAAAAAAAAAAAAAAAAAAAAAAAAAAAAAAAAAAAAAAAAAAAAAAAAAAAAAAAAAAAAAAAAAAAAAAAAAAAAAAAAAAAAAAAAAAAAAAAAAAAAAAAAAAAAAAAAAAAAAAAAAAAAAAAAAGAAGAAGAAGAAGAAGAAAGAACAAAATCCTAGTTGTGTATTTCTTTCATGAACAGAAATGCATAAGGCAATCATCACTATTATTGTACCTCAAAGAGAAAGCTTTTTCATAAAAAGTAGAGCGCTAAAAGCATGTGTTCTTTTTTTTTTTCACTAAAAAGACACCCAATTATATAAAAGTGTTTCTTTCTTTGTTTGTTTTTAAGGTAAGCATAACACAAATCACACCCCTTTCCGCTGCTTCCCTAGTCCAAGGCCACGGGCTTCTGCTGAGGCAGGTCCTGGGCAGCACTCTCTTCCGGACTTTTTTTCTTTTTCTCAGATTGTGTTCCCATAGCCCAACACTCAACCCACAAGGAAATGTAAATGCCTGCCCACTAGCTCACTGCTTCTCTTTCTTCTTAGATCTTTGATCCTTGGATTATTAGCTGTTGATGATTTCTTTCATGTTCAAAACAATTCTTCTGCTCCAGAGTGATTACAAACTCACAATATTTTCCTTCCTTCAGTATCTTCTCTGTAATGAATATGCATACATTTTTCATTTAGCGTTAGTGGTTTCAAAGAGAACATTTCCCAGGAGGTATGTTAGAAATAATCTTAACGAACAAAATGTAAGAAGATAGAATGATTTTCAGAGCTTGCAGAGATCTCTAAAGAAAGGCCATCCCTAGAGCTAATTTGGAAAGCACTATTAAATGTAAATTAAATATGCATAATACATGCATAACAAGGTAATAAACCTGTGATACACTTCTGTAGAAAATATTTTCTGTAGAATCCATAAATTAATCTTGACTGTCTTGAAATACTATTTATTTGGTTAAAAAGTATATAAATGTATACATATATATGTATACACACATACATATATATATACATATATATATATATATACATATTCAGGTACTCCAAAGTATAGCAATTGAGATTTTTTTCATCTTTGTTAGAATACACACACACTCACATAGGCATGCACACATTCATATGTGCTAAAACCTCTGGCAAGTAAGACCCAGTGCTCTTGCAAAGGTATTGAAGATTTTATGTGTCATTCATGTTAAAACAGAAATCTCTTCTCCTAAACAATGTTAATCAAGTAGGAAATATCTTCCTGAAAACAAGTCTTGGTTGAAAAGTAAATATTAATTTAACCACATAAGATATTTCAAGAATTTTTAGCATAATATCAAATTCCAAACCCCATAGAAAAAATACTACTTCTGGTTTTTTTTTTTTTTTTTTTTTTTTTTTTTTTTGACAATTGACATTATTCAATGAAGAAATCCTATTCATGCATCCTAATTTATTTCTTCATCATGAGTACATATTTTAGGAATTTTTATTTTCAAATGCATAGTCTTTGCCTATTGTGAGTACTTTTAAAAATAAGAAATATTTGATTGATAAGATGAAATAGCATTCCAATATTAATTAATTTAGTCAATATATTATTAAGCTTTTCAAATATTGTACCTTTCAATATTTTTAAGCTATAATTAAAATCGCCATCATATTTTGTCAGAACATTGTCAAGTGAATGACCAAAACTTAATCTGTAATATAGAAAAGGACCACTCAATTTCACATATCATGTATCTGAATCACTGGCAGAAATTTTAGTGTGCCTAACTAAGGTCTTTATAGTTTCCACTGTCGAAAAAACGTCTTTAAAAACTCACTACATTTAAAGCTCAAGGAAACACATTTTTAAAGTTATTTTATTAATGAGAGAATAATTTTCATGTTTCTTAACATAGTTACAAATACTGCAGTAGTCAACCTATGTCAATAAATCACATAATGTAATTACTTATCACACTGAATTATGAATGCCTTAATGCAAAAAAGAGAACCCATATATTAGAATTCAGAATTTAAAGTATAACTTTAATAATGTCACATTGTACAACTGTATATCAAGTAGTTATTTAGTGATCATATTTGTTATCAGTGGGAGAATGAACTCGTGCAGAGTCCCTGTAGGGAGCCGGTATAATATTCTGTAGCAACGACAAGTGATGAGCAAATGACAAAATGATACATTGTTAATTTTTCACCCTGGTCAGACACCTTTAAAATTAGTGAATTCCTTTTCCATAATTAGTTTCTATGAATAGTAACTTCCTATTATGGAATAGTTTTCCCTTGAAATATTACCTCATTCATTAAAATAACATTCCCCTTTCTCTAAAATTAATGCCTGAAATTACATTGCCAAGAAGAGTTTACACTTGCGTACCATTTTTCTTTTTTTCCATTTTAGCAATAATCTTAAATAATAGTTTTCCCCATTCGTTTATTTTCTGTTTAAGTACATTTTAATAAATTACACAAGTATATTTTTGCATATGATGATTTATTTTACTATTTCTTCTTTTGCAATGTTTACTGTGCTTAAGCAAAATTGCATAGTAATATATATGATCACATTTGTTTATTCTGTGAAAATGACATGATAAAACAGATAAGCATGGAATAAATATCTGTCAGTTTTCTCTTTAAATTTTATTAAAGGGTAAACATTCCAACTATGAAAAGCAAATTCAAATAAGTTATACATCTAAATTATTGAAAGAATATATTTTTGTTTATTTTTCAGCATTATCACAGCTTCCTCTTTGTAAGAATTTGAGCTAATAAAAAAACATAAAATGCCAAGGAAGAAAGTCAAGCCCATCATCTCGAAATGAAGCCAATTTGGACTTATTCAAGCATATAATTGTGGAGTAAGTTTTATGATCACAACCTCTTCAAAATTATTTTCTTGCTTATGTTATTTTGTTATTATGTTATTTTCTTGCTTATGTTACTTTCCTGCTTTATAATTGACTGCATAATTAAATTTTAATAATTTCCTTACATTCCATGAGATTTAAATAAAGATTGTTACTATGTTTGTTAACAATTATTGTCTCACTCATTTCGTTATAGCACCAAATAAAATTTATTTCATTATAATTTAAAAACTTAATGTATTTGCCACAGGGTCTCACTACACACCTTAGACTAATAGCTGTCTTCCTGTTTTCAGCCTTCCCAGCAATGGGATTACAGGTTTGCTCCATCAAACCCCATCTTTGTGGCTGGTTCAGCATGCCCTGTGGCAGGGCTGGAGTAGCATGTGGTGCCAGGAATCGAACCTTGGTCTCTGCACTTCCTAGCAGGTGTATAGTTGGCTGAGATATCTTGCCAACCCTTAATTTTCCCGTTTGCACGGTTCCTACAAATAGGGCCCCATGCATTTTAGGCTAACCATTTTGTTCTTTACAATGTAGAATATTTATTCCCCTGGACTACATTTTACAGGATGATCTAGAAAGCTAATGAATATAATCATCAAGATTAATTTTAGTATATTGTTTCAGAAAATAAATAATAGCTTATCAAACTTTTTCTCTGACTTAGAATATTCATATAGTTAGTAAATTTATAAATTTATTAATATCTCAACAAATTAACTTTTTTTTTGTCTTTTTGAGATAGGGTCTCCTTATGTAGTTCAGGCTGGCCTTGAGCTCACTTCTGTAGCCCAGGTTGGTCTCGAACTCACACTGATCCTCCTGCCTCAGCCTCCCAAGTGCTGGGATTACAGGCGTGCGCCACCATGCCCGGCCTCAACAAATTAACTTTTCATTCTGGATTACACGAATTAGTTATTTAGCTTTTATTGACCATTTAATTTTAATTCTACTGTTCCACTGTTGAGTATTTTGACCAAAAGTTCATACTATTTGATTATTTTCATGGAAACAAAGCACAGCCTCGGAAAATAATATTCTGAATTTCTTAATATAAACATACTCTCAGAATTTTTTCCTTCTTTATTAACTTTTTCTTATAGAAATTTTAGAGGCAACTCTATCAGTGCTATACTGTCGTTTATTTTTTATTCACCATAGTTTCAAGCAGTATTTCCTGTGAACACTCAATATCCTATGCTCATGGTACTTGGTTTGTTATTTAGAGCTCATCTAATTTATAAGCTCACTTAGTTTCCAAATTACATTTGCATCCTCATTTTAATATTTTTCTAAACAGATAACATCATATATCTGATTTTTATTGTATTTACCCAAAGCTAGTCAAAGAAAGTAATTGCTTTACTCATGAAACTTTTACTTTTTAACTATCAAGATTCTAGTTTCAATAACATGGGGAGGGATATATGTTTTATATTTATTAGTTAAATCGAGAAACAACATATAACTTGACTTTCTGAATCTTATATTTGCCCTACTACTATTTCTATTTGCATTATTAAGACCACCTTAAAATATGCAATTATATACCAGCTTTGATTTAAAAGACCAACCATGTAATACAGATCTTAAAATTTTGATCTACAGCAAACATTATCTGGAATGCAAAATTCTTCCAACTCAAAAGAAGCACATTCTACTTTTAAGGATCATTATTGCAAGAAAATATATTACTTTTACATTGTAATCTGTTTTAAAATATTTTATCTTTTAAAAGCCCACATATGCCTATATATTACTATATAATTTATCTGTTTTATGTTTGGTTGGATACAATATCTATTAATGATGCATACTCAGGTATTTCAAATTCTTACTGTATTGGCTTACTTGCTTATATTTTAAAGTAAGTTGTATGTGTAAAACTTACTAAAATTTCACTTAAAATTTTTAATTTCTATTTTAGAATCTCACACGGTGAAAACATAATAGCTCTGTCAAAGAAGAATAGAAAACATGAGTAAGTTAGTGTGCCTGTTTATGTTTGGTCTTGTAAACTGCTCTGTTTACGCTAGTATGTACACTGTGGGTAAGTCAATGGCCATCAAGAAAATTTCCGCTTTGATTTTCCACGTGTCACTGGGTTCATCTCTTACATTGCTGGCACACACACCATGCTCCTGGAGATAACTACATAGAGCTTACCTGTGGTTTTCTGTACCAGTAAAGAATCAAGACAGTGTGATAACAGAGAGGAGGCTCTTGAGGAAAAGGAAGAGGCTCATGGAGAGTGACAGTAAGGAAGGGCAACACCTGAGTGAGATATGTCAGGTTATAGCACGAGCAGGTAGAAAAAATGCCAGCATGAAATCTATTGCTCTGTAACATCAATATGCTGCGATGACCATCTTTTTGTATTAATGTTAATGAAATCATTATGTGAATTTTTGGATTCAATAAAAAATGTCAAAGTATAAAAGAAAAGCTGATCTCAAGTAAGGTCAGATGGTTTAGAGTGGTAGTGCCAGAGCCACACTGCCCAGAAACACTTAAGAACCAGTTGCCTGGATTTATCTCACACATGCTACATCAAAACATTAACTTGGTGATAGATATTTGTAGTTCTTAAAGTGTGCTTAGTGATTTTGATTACCAGCCTTGTTGACCATCAATGTCTGCAAAATAGATATCAGTGAGATCTTTGTTCAGATGATTGAACATGTAGAGGAAAGAAGGCAAATAGTCCATTACTGGGCCCATCAGTCAATATCAGTAATTATATGTATGTCTGTTACTGTGTGTTAGAGTAAACGAGTAAACTGTCAGTTATGCAAAAAAAACAAAAAGAAAGAGAAAGAAACCCTTAACCTCAACTCCTACAATCTTCAAGAAGAGATCAGTATGAGGTATAAGGGGCCCTATAGTCAAGCAAGATTAAAAGTAAGCACACATACACAAACACACACACATATAACACATATACACACACATATGCACACATGCATGCGTGCGCACACACAAGGATTTAACTAAAGTTGAAGAGGCTCACAAAGACAACTGGATTGTATCAGTAACAATTTCTGATGTAGTTTACCACCATAAATTATATTTACATGGATGTATTACTGTCATAAGAAGAATTTTAATGAATGCTAATCACTAACTGATTTGTACATACATCACTGCAGACTGGATGAAGATACAACCATTTCCAAAGAGCGTACCAGGTTAGGTAACAGTGAAGACCTGGAGTTTCGGCTAAATTTTTATTTCAGAAATTGTTTTAAGGGACACAAGAAAAGTGCATCATGCATATTAATGGTGCCTGGTGTAATATTTAATACATTATACTTGGTGTCATATTCAACTTAGGGTGAAAACATATCTCTTCAAATAGTTATCATTTCTTTGTAATGAAAATCTTCAACTACCATCCTAGATTTTTGAAATGCACAACACTTTTATTTATAGTCACCTTTTGTGAAATAGGAGAATCTCTTTTGCTTAAGTTTTTTGAATTAATACCATAGACAGATAAAAATAAGCAAAATATTCTAATTAAAAGCAAGAAAAGTTGCCAATGAGAAACAAGTCATTTCTGTGGGGGAATTCAGATCATGTGAAACCCTAGATTCAAAAAGTAACGGTAGAAGAAAGGCTTCGGTGCATAGATAAGACATTCATGGATCACACCAGTGAATCTACACTCTGCTTTGTAGAGTGTAAAACCAGGTATTTAAAAATTCTTGATTGAAATTTTTTTGAAAAAATTTGATAAAGAGTATTAGTCATCTATAATTGAAGTTTGTTCATTTCTCTTGGGTTTTTTTTATTTTTTTATTTTTTTATTTTTTTACATCTGACCAAGTTTAACTTTTGCACAATATTATTCAACCCCATAAACCCTTACTAATCAAACCTGAGGAACTGAAGGCAAAGAAAATGCAGGCAAGGGGCTTATAGCATAAAACAAGAAATTCATCACTTACCCACAGTTGACAGAAAATTTATATAAGAAAAATATCAGTCACATTACTAAATATAGCAGCAATAAGTTGTGCTATTTCCATTCCATTTACTAGATGCAGATTAAGGAAGTTAAAACATGGCATATTCATATTTAACCTTATGAGATACTAATTAATAGAATATAATTGTGTTATTCATAATCAGAGTTACATACAAGAAATATATGCTGTAGTGAATTTTAAACTGACTTAAATTCTAATGCTGTTCTCCACAATTTAAGTATAAAATTTGCAGTTCATGACAGATGAAAAGATGAAAAATTAATGTGTCAGACAGTTAACTTTATTCACAGAACAAAAATCAGGGAGAGAAATAACCGATGCACAAATTGAAAACATATGCCTGCTTATGCAGAGCACAGCAGCTGGGTTCGATCCCCAGTATGCCCTGCTAGCCCAACCTCCAGAACACACTGAGACAGCGATTGAGACTTGAAGTCGTGGAGCATGACTATAATCCCAGCACTTGGAAGCAGAAAACAGGTGAATCACTGCAAATCTAATCTGAGTAGTTAAGACTCTGCAGATCCTGTAAAAGTGTTAACTAATTGAAAACATAAAGCAATGCAAAAAAAAAAAAAAAAAAAAAGCCTTTGTGTCTGTGTGTGTGTGTTTGTGTTTTAGGGAAGGATCTATAGGGCGCTCGGGGTCTCACTACTAGATCGGACTCCCAGTGATCCACCTTTTTACAGTTTTCTAAGAGCAAGGATTACATGCTCGCACCACCATGCCCAGTATAGTGCCAAATGATTGTGAGGACAATATACAATATGTCAACTTTCAAAGAAAAGAAGGGGGAAAAGAAAAAAAAAAGTAATGTGGATTTAGAAAGGTTAATGTTTAATTGTTTGATCAATCTTATATACCTATATGTATTAATCTAAGCTGATCTGATGATGAAAATATGTAATATAACCATTGTTAAATTTAAATAATAAAAAAATTGAAAAATAAATAAAATAAAACTTCACTTAAAAATGAAATAAAGAGATGAGTGCATGCTCTTGCAAAAAAATAAATAAATAAATAAAAATAAAAAAGATAAATCTTTTATTTTATAAACTTTCCTTATAGTATAAGCAGACTTAGACTAGCTCCAAGCAGAAGCAGTGACTAATAAGTGTAAATTTCTGTGTGTTCCATAATGAATAAAATACACATTGAAAATGCATGAAATACAAACAAAAAGTTTATACATATCATAAATAATATTAAATAATATTATAATATCATAAATAATATTAAAAACACACAGAACAGAGAACTTCATAATTTTAGAATCACCAAAAAATATAACACTTGATAAATACAGGAAATTCTATATTCAATAATATATTAAAATGAAGAACATTAAGAGTTTTAATTATCAGTATTACTTTTTTTATGTGTTTGTTGCAGGACCTCACTATACAACTCAGACTTGTAGTGATCCTCCTGTTTCCAGCCTCCTCAGTGTTGGAATTGCAGGTATGTGCCACCATGCTTGTCTCGATGGCCAGCTCAGCATGCCTGGGACTGGGGCTGGTGAATCATGTGTTGCTAGGGATTGAACCAAGGTCCCTGTGACTGCCTAAGTAGCCACTCCGTCTGCTGAACTTTCTTGCCAGCCCTAAAGTTAAATTATAAAAATGCCTTTTCAAAACTTCTGGAGACCAGATGAAAAGTGTAGAAGATGTTATGTGCAATAAAAATGGAAGGTTCTATTTGCAAGTGTTTTTTTGTACCATAAAAATAGAATATCTTTTCAAATGCCTGCCATATGAACAATCAAAACTGTCCATACACTGAGTAAGAATTTTAATGAGTTATGACATATTTGAAACCCTAAACATCACTATATAAATAAAATGCAATAAACCAACCCGTGAAATTTAAAAAGTTAAATAAATGGTGATTTTTAAAATGGAAATCATTTCATGAACCCCTAAGGAAAAAAATTATATTTAGTGATTTTAAAGCAATAAAATTCTATTATTTCTTTTCAGGCTATGAACATATATAACATAGCTAAAAAATTATTTTGAATACAAGCTAAAATAATTGAATTGAATATTCAGTGTAGTTAATTCAATGACAATGTAGACAGTCCAAAAGAAGGTGAAGAAAATCTTCTTAAAATAATTTCAGTTTAAATATCAGTATATGTAACAGGGCATTGATGTGTTTTGTACACAACACATGAGTGAGGAAAAAATTACTTTAAAAGTAGGCAACAGTCAGTATATTCATAACCTGAACTATCCACATATATTTAGCCAGCAGTTTCATTTGTCTTATTGGAGACTGAATCAGTAATCACAATTTTATTCTCTTTTTAACTTCCTTAATGACATCTTATGCTTTAACTTTCATATATTAGCCATTGCAAAATGACACGATGATATGACTTTTTACAGTTCCTGAGTAATTTCTATGTCTATTACATTGCAGTATTTATCCATGAGAAGAAACAAATACTGTTGTTGCTAAATCTTTGCTTATGTAGTTTTGTGGAAATTAATTTTTGTTAGGCTTTTCGTTGTATATATTCTGGACAAAGAATTGTTGTCATTGTGTGCTTGGTGTTTCTCATTTTTTTATTTCTTTTTCCAAATTTTAAGATTAAAGTAAATGAACAAGTATATTCACTCACAACCAAGCAATGAGTGATTCCAGCCTGACAGTGTGAAAAATAATCTCAGAAGAGAGGCCGAGCTCCTGAACTAATAGACTTCAGACACTAATTCAGCATTGTGCAAAGGGGTCAATTTAAAACAATTATGAAATATTTGCAATTAACAACAATGCTTGTAAATATATTCTTCAGTGAATCCATATTTAAAATTATTGCAATATTTTACTAACCTCAAATATTTTTCATCAGTGAATATTTGCAGTATATGATAAGTACATTTGTTGTGGACAGAAAACAACATATCTGTGACAATTTAAATTTCTTTTATATTATCTTCTTTTCTGTGAATTAGAAATATTTGCTTTAATAAATACAGTACTTTAATGATATTTAGTAACAAGCAATACTAGAAAATACCTATTTACTTTTAGTCATTGAAAATTTAATAGAAAAAATACATGAAAGTCCCTTAATATCCATGAAAAACTTCCTTTGAAAGGCCTGTCCATAGAGCCAGTAACTTTGAGAGTAAATCCCCTTGATTGCCCTAAGCTATGGTAAGCTGGCTGTATGGACATATAACGGAACTCGAGTGTCTACACTAGGATGCTTCCCTGATTTCCTCATCAGAAATCATGCTAGATTTTCATCAACCCTAGTGCTTTGGAAAATAAATAAATATTTGATGGGAAAATCTCAAAGCAAAAATCTTAAGCTCCAGTGAAGGAAAAGTTATTTGTTGAGTGATTTCTTACTGGTGACCTACCTTACTTGCTACTGTTCATTTTTATTTTACATGGATTATACTTTTACTTACCACTATTCATTTCCATACCACTTCCAGTGGCTTGCTTATGTCAGAATAAACCAGTAAAATTGAAATTATTGTGATGAATCTGATTTCATGACCTCACAAGATGAAATTCTGATTTAGGGAACACGGCTTAGGAAATACTCAAATAGAATAAGCAAACACTTTCCAATTAATTCTCACATACAGTAGTGTTTTGCAAATTTTTAAATAGCCAGCAGTTTCTGTAATAAGTCATACAATCTATCTACCTAACAAGAAATGTCTAATCATATTGCATGATAGAAAAATCACTTTAGAAATGTCTATATGCATGTAAATGCAGGTAATTCAAAAGTGCATCCTTGTAATTATGCTTTCTATAGAGTGTTCTTCTACACTTACATTTACAAAGAGCTTTATAGCTCTGTCTCACTTACTCCTCTTTCATTGCTAGGACAAAATATTAAACCCCCAAAATTAAGGAAGGAGAGGTTTAGTTAGCTCATAGTTAGTGGAGATTTTAGTCTATACTCTGCTGGCTCCAAGGCAGATGGCACATGGCTGAGAGCAAACATTAATGGTGGTGGAAAGAGCAAAAGAAGCAAAAAAGGGCCAGTAGCTGTGGCTGCTAATAAGCTTCTCTCCCCTACTGACATTGTCATGTAGGTTATCTATCCCAGGGCAGGTACAACACCCTGACCCACAATAATCAATCACAAAGTTCAGAAGCTGACCCAAAATTGCATGAGGCTTTGGGGGATCAACTAAACACAAACCACAAATTTTCATCCCTAGACACCAAATGACTCATGAACATCCCTTCATAAAAAAGCATTTTAATTCATTGCTAAGAGGTATCAAAGTCCTAACAGTTTCAGGATTGCTGAAAAGTTGAAGTTCCAAGCCTCCTTTAAGATCAAAAGCAAAGTCTTTGCTATGAGTCCTTGTACAGATGAAAAGTTAAACACATTCAACATTCAGTGGCACCACAGAAAGGTTACCGTTCTGTAAAGTACAAGCAATAGAGGAGAGTGCAAAGCACAGGGGCCAAGACAAGTACAAAATCCAGCAGGTAAACATTAAATCCTAGAGTTCCATGTGCAACATGCTGACCCATCTGTGGCAGACTGTGAGCTCCACGTGGCTCCAACTCTAGGGCTCTGCTGCTTTTGTAGCTCCCATGGCTTCTCTCTCAGTCCAGCTTCATGACTTTCTTTTAGCTTTTCTTAGATGATCCATGTTTTTGGCTTTTCCAGTCCCATGGGGTTTGCACTGAATAGGTTTCTCACTCACAGCTTTATACACTGCCCTCCCAGGAGCACATGCCTGGCATCCCAGGCCTTTTGAAATCTAGAGAGAAGCCTTTTAACCTTAGAACTTCTGTGTTATGATAGTGCCTAAAATTAATTCTATGTGGATGATAACGAGGTCTGCTGCCAGCTGCAGCAGTGGCCAGGTTTTCTCCTCTCTTGGCTATAGGCGCAACTGTCTGGATTGCTGAGCACTCTGACTTTGGATTTGAGGAATAAATTCTCAAAGGATCACTTTGGTACCTGTTGTGGCCACCACCTTTCTGGAACATGGGGCTCTGTGGCTTTCCACTCAGGAGAAAGTCCCTCACTCTTGCAATTCTGAGGCTGCAAAGAGATGAGATCTGTGGCCTCCAATGATGCCGGCAGGACATTCTTTTCATTTTCTTGTTCCTTTTCTTCAGTGGAGATCCTCTCCATTCTATCTTGCCATTCCACTACTTTATTGGAGCTTTCTTTCAGGCCAAACTGACATTTTAAGTCATCGTGTTGGTTTTTTTGCTCTTGATTCTAGACATAAATCTGATCAAAAGCCCCCAACAATAGCCATATCATTGTCTCAATATTTGACTGCTTTGAATTCTTTTTATTATTATTATTATTATCAATTATTATTATTATTTTGCCAAATTAATGAGTCTGCCATGCTTGATCTTAGTCTCAGGTAAAGTCTCTGGCCACCGGCAAAATTTACAGAAATTGTTTGGCAAGCCATAACACAAATCATGTAGAGTGCAACAACCACTGTATTCCTTCCTTCCAAGAGAAACCTCTCCAGGCTGCTCTTACTTGGCAGGCTTTCTATCAGCCCTTTTGTCTTTTGAGCTCTCTTCAGAATTTCTCATACGGGACAACCAAAAGCATTCAAGTACTTATCTTTCATGTAATATTATCTATGAATCTTTACCGTGTTTTCTTATAAGCCATTCCCAAAAGTCTGTAATATCCTGTCAGGTATAAGCACAGCAACAACCCTATTCCTGACACCATATTCTGTCTCAGTTACACCTGTTTCATTGCGGGGACAAAATATGCAACAACCGAGTTTGGCAGATATCTCAGTGGACTAACGCATCTGCTTAGATAGAGCACAACAGCTAGGGTAGATCCCCAGAGTGCCATACCAGCCCCACCCCTGATTTGCACTGAGATGGCAGTTTGAGACTGTACATGGTGGTTTGTGCCTGTAATACCAAAACTTGGGAGGCTAAAAATCTATGTAAATTGTCCCTGTAGACCCTGTACTAAACACATTAAAAAAATCCAGCACCCCAAATTAAGGAAGGAAAGGTTTATTTAGCTCAAAGTTAGTGGAAGTTTCAGTCGATGCTCAGCTGGCTCCAAGGCAAAGTGCTACATGCAAAGAGCAATGGTTTATTGTGGGAGCAGAGAGCAAAATGAGCAAAAGGAAAGACAGAAGTTGTGGCTGCTAGCAAACTTCTGTCCCCTCCTAACTTTCTAATGCGTGTTCCCTGCCCTAGGGGAGGGGGAGCACTCACACCCACAATAATCAATCATAAACTCCAGAAACTGCTCCATGACTGCATGAAGCTTTTTTTGAGGGGGTGGGAGTGGGGCAACTAGACACAAACCGCAATAATTTCCTAAGATTTTCCTACTTCATTCTGATATAATTATTCAGAACACATTGGGCTCACTAGCTGTAAAATATCCATTAATATAACGACACAATCAAATACCAAAATTACAAATAATCTTTTGGAGATGCAGTGATAAAGGTAAATGCATGCACAAACATTTCACAGAGACAAAAGTAATAATATCAATAAAATGAAAGTAAATTTACTAAAGAAGATGGAAAGATTTTGAACAGCAGGATAATCTCTTGGGAATTAAAATTCCAAAACTGGGAACTGATTGGGCTATACATAATTTTCAAAACATGATTTTTTTAGAAAAAGATTGAAATATGTATATTTAGAAAAATTACAGAAAAGTCAATGACATTAGAACATGAAATTAGGTTTCCCCATATCAAAATAGTATGTTACAGAAACATATACATTACCAAAGAAGAAAAGTATTTTATAGAACGATTCTTTTGGAATATAAATACAGCCTAGACAGGGATATGTGTAGGTTAGGTGTGCCCTGAGTAAAATAATTGTCAGTGCTACAAAATAAATAGGTCAGAAATGATCTTAAAGAAATGGTTGTGTATGTGTTTGTTAATGTGTAGTAAAGAGAGAAGGGGAAGGAGAGAGTGATGTAAGTAGACTATGCATATATCAGGATAAATAAATCCATGGAAGATTCACTCAAGAGATTCCATGAAGAGAAAAAGGGAAAGGAACAGGAAGAAAGCTTCAATGAAATAATTCAAGAATATTGTCTAGGACAGAAATGTATGATTTCTTTTTTGTATTGTACAAGTACAGCAAATGCTTAGCAAATCATGGATTTGAATGACTTGTACCATGATGCAGTTTTACAAAGTTTCAAAAGCTTAGGATAAAGCGTGAAACTTTAATCCTTCTCCATGAGGAAGGAATAAAGAGCACATCTCCCCCAAGAAAACACATGCGGTACAGAATGGATAGATTTTCCCTCCACTTACTTTTGGGTAGATTATCAACTTATACATTACTTTCTCATCAAATTTTAATTATACTACATTATTTTCCCCAGAAATAGTAAAATAAAGGAACATGCTCAAGGTGAGAGTGTGTAATGCATGTGAAGCATGCATGGATTTTTTTTTTTTATTTTGTTTGTTTCATCTTTACCTTTCTGTAAGAAACTAGTAATAATGTTTTTTTTTTTTTTTTCTTTCATGCTCAAGTGTACAGGTCAGTTTTATGATTCAGCTCTCATTTTGGCTTTGAAGTTTCCTTTTCACTTTTAATTACCTTTGACGATGGGGTACAAGTTTTTACAGGAGAATTTATATGCACATGTTAATATAGCATAAACTTAAAAGATAAGTAAAAGAGAAAAGTCTTTTGGCTGGTAGCATCATTTTAAATTTTAAGGACACATTGCTTTGATTCACACTCTGTAGTAACATTTAGCAGCTTCTGACTGAGCTGTGAGTGCCTTTGGCCCCTCCCTCCCCTTGAAGACAGCTGCCCCTTCCAGCTCATGTACCGTTTTTTTGCTGATAGACTGATGTCTTTATTTAGGGAGTTATAAAGAATTGCTTCTAGTCATCAGCAGTTTCAAAAACTAGCCATTGACGGAGAGATAAAGCCTATTCAGAAGATGGATGACAGCTTTTCACTTCACGATCATACAGAAGGATATTTCCTTCTATAAAAATAGATTCTCTAGGGTAGCTTGAGACTTGCACTTGGCCAGGAATCACCACTATACAAATATGACACTGGAAATTGCAGACAAAGAGACACTTTTTCTTTCAATGTGAAAGGGCTCTTTCATGACAAAACCATTTCAAATTAAGTTATGCCACTTAACTCACAAAAAATGTGTTTCTAAAAGCTTATGCTTATGAAACCTATATGTTTCTAGAACTTTGAACTTAAGAAAAAGTTGTCATTGAATTCACATAAATGTTTTGTTTTCTAGGTTATAATTCTATTTAAAGAGATTGATAAAAATGGTTTATAAATAGGTGAAAGGCTATAAAAAGAGATCAGAGATATAAATGTATGGAGCATGGCTTATTCATCACTACTTATAAAATGAAGTACCTTGATTGTAAAGCAAGAAAAAAAAATATATGTATATACATATATGTATGTATATATATGTATACATATATATATGTATACATATATGTCAAAAAAGGCTACAAAAATACTGGAAACCTAGTATGATTTTTTTAAAGGATCCAAATTTATTTTCTATATTTTTAGGTATGTGGTACATAGTCTCACTACATAGCTCAAACTCATAACAGTCCTCCAATTTTCAGCCTCCCTGATGCTGGGATTACAGACATACGCCACCCCCCCCCCACTCTGTCCTCAGCTCAGCGCACCTGTGGGGATGGGGCTGGTGCAGCATGTAGTGCCGGTAACTGAACCCCAGTTCCTGTGCTTGCTGTAGCAGACACTTAGTCTGCTGCACTCACTGGCTGCTATGATGATTTTTCTCAGCATTTATTTATTTATTTATTTATTTATTCATTCATTCATTCATTCATTCATTCATTCATTCATTTATTCATTTATTTTTTTTCAAATGTTATGTGCCAAATTAGGTCAAATTATTCTCCATTTTATCTTCACCTATGAGTCAAAACGAAAATAATGAAGAAACATCATTGCATTTAAGATCTCTGTAAAATTTATTTGACATTGATGTGTCCATGGACAGACAGTTTGCTTGCCAATGACATTATACCTGTTCAGATAGTGGTCAGCGATCTATTATTGCAGACATTCAATGTGATGTATACGTCTAATCCCCATCTATGTTAAATCCTCTGTTTTCCTAAACTATGAGAACTTAAATTAGATTTCAAATATTACTCTCCATGTGCCATAGTTTAAGAAGAAATGCTACTTAGGATTCTTGCTGTCGTTTTCTATAGTTCAGACTTTGAGATACTATTATATTTTTCATTTCTTCTATGCTCATCTATTATATCTACCAGTGATTAAATATTTTAATTAATGCATAAATTAATGTTATAATTCTTATCTTTTAGTGAAAGAAAAGTATCTCGTACTTAGTTTAGATTAATTTAACTTGGATTAACTTTCCTTTATATTTTTATACAGTTTGCTCACTGTTCTAAATTGGCAAGAAATACAATGTTATTTTCCAAAAATTCAGCACGATGTGCTGTTCCACATCCTTACTCCATCTAGTATCTGAAAGCTGACTCTAAAGGTATACGGTAGGCCTCTTGCTCATTCTGCAGAGCTGAATCTGCTTGTAGACACCTTGGCTACATCAAGCCATTAGGGTGGAGTACCTATTGACTGAAATTTACCATATGATGCATGGAGGCACTTAAATACATGCTTAGTAAGTTTTGTTATGAAGATTGTTCATATACTTTTGTTGTTCCTGAAGGCAATGCCGTTCCAGGTTGAGATGCTTGCAATCCTCTTTGAAACACGCTGAGAGATGACCAGAATTCTTTAACATACCTGAACATCCTTTCCCATGTAGATCATATTATTCTCCAGCTTGCTGACTATCACAATGGATAAAACTCTGATTCTTAGACTCAATGCCATTTCAAGACGTGAAGAAGCTTTGTCTCCAAGGTTTTAAGTAGAAGCGGAGCATTGATCTTTTCTGCCGTTCGGTAGAACTTCCAAACTTTAAGACTACATGGCTGAAGTGCTGTGGGCTCTTTTTCTTTCTCTACAGAAAATTTATTTCTCCCCTTCTCGGCTGACAGAAAAATAGTGTTATGTGTAGAGGTAGATTCAAATGAGATGACGTTTGAAATCTACACTGATATTATATCCAGGTCTCAGCTTTTCTAAATCAAAAGACACTGTCATGATTTATTGAATTTATAGTTAAGCTGTGCCATCATTTCCTTGAGAAAATAGGTGAACTGTTATTTTCTAGCTTCTACAACAGGAATGTTGAAGGTAAGAGAGAAAATGGATAGAAGAATAATCATATCTGTAAACATATGTAGACATAATGCCATCAAATAACTCATTAGTTAAGCATCCAAACTGTGACCCTTCTGAATGACTCCTCTTCAGTTAGATAAATTTGAAAAAATACATACAGAAATAACTGCAACCAGAGATAAAATAATTTTTAGCAGTCTGTCAATACTCATTTATTTGATCATTCTTAACCTGCCAAATATTAAAATAACAAAATAATTTTTCTTCATTTTTTTTAAAACAATAGAAACAATGCCTAAATATCAAATGTTAGAAAGAAAATGTTAGAAGACAAACACAGGATTCTGGATATTTTGTTTACCAGTAGCTATGTAGGATAACACAGCATACTCATATATTTGAAGGAGGCTTTTACAAAGAGGTGTTAAATTGAAAATCATCACGCACAGGGTATTTTAGAATAAGTGATTGTGAAGATTGCTTTTAATGTGAAATTGTGCCATGCCAAGCTGCTAAAAATGCTTATATACTTCATACTAATTTGTTGCTTTTTATTTCAGTTTTCAGTGTGTGAATTACCGTGGTAATTTAACAACTGTTTCTTACACTAAAAACAGTGGAATTCATTGTTATAACACTACCATGACCATACCTCCTGGTGCAGACTATATCACTAATATTTATTTGTTGATTACTAACCAAATGAGCATATAAATGTGTTACTTTTGTACTGATGAAACTTAGACATTCAAAAATATAGAATATAAGAATGATATCATTTTACCATTGTTAGTAACATATATGTAACAATGAGCATGTAACATTTAAACATTAAAAGTACACAATAAGATGGTCTATATCAAACCTCACCTTTGGCTACCAAACTATTTAATAAAAGAAAGCAAATTGTGATTGTAAATAAAATGATTTCATACTAAGGGAATTTTTTTTTCTTGTGGCATTGAATCTGTCTAAAATTTCCTTTGATAAAGTCTGCCAACATCTCTATAGTGTACTTTATAAAAGAAATTTGTTAGAGTACTAGCTTCATGTTAGAAAATATCTGTTCTCACAAGATTGGAACTTCAACATTTTATTTTAAGGGTAAAGTCACCTTCAGTTTTTACCTTAAAAATAAATAACCTTCAGTTATTAATAAATAATAGAACAGTGGAATTCCATTAAAAATATGAACACTTATATTGGTGGATCTTGACGAACTGCAAAAGGTTGGTAATTTCTTATGATGAAAATACTAGAATCCAGATACTAGGAGGGATAGATTATTTATAAGGGTCAGGCTGCGTGTGTCTGGAATGATCAGATACTGACGAAGACTCAAGAGGAAAGCGAGGTATCAGAGAAGAAACTGTAAGTTGGAAATACAGTGCTTTCAAAGAAACTTAGGAAGGATGAGGCACATAGACAAGGCTCAGTGAGCAGAGGGGAGCACACGCATGCCGAAACCACAGAGCTTTCCCTGAGGCCTAGAGTTAGCACAGCTCATGGAACGTGAAAAAATGAATACAGTAGGCTATTAAGGGTTTAGCAACAGTCTGAAGAAAACAAAAATATTTCTAACACTTGTCACAAAATATGTTGAGTCAAAAATGTTGAAGAAGTACACAGAAAGACCCCTTAAGGATTGCTATTGGGCTCTTAAGAACTGTGATAGATAGTTATAATTCACTCGTTTTAGGGTAATCAAACCTAGGTGGGCACAGGGTCTGAAGAATCTAATAGAAATGCAAGTAAAATATTTAATTTCAGGCTAATGAATACAGACTAATGAATTTGCTTCTTATTCTCTAGAAATAATGACCTAACGAAGGCTTAAGGGGTGTGATGTCTTCAGAGCAGACTATTATCAGGCCTTCTAATGTGAGAATGAGGTCAGTGAATTATAAACTAAAAGCTAAAATGGGCTGTATATGATGGCCAGAGGAAACACACACAGAACGTATAAATGTATTTAATGGGAAATAAATTCCTTTCATCATTTTGCTTTCCCTTTCCCCTCTAGTGATATCTCCTTGAAATGAAAGTTTGTATTAAAGTTGATATTTCATTGCAGTCTCTTACTTTCCTTTAACACTCTATTATATTTGGTTTTCTAAGAGACTGTACCTGAAGCATATTGAAACTTTCCCCTATAAGCAAATGGAAAGAACATGATAATGCTGGTATTTGTTCAGTTCTTTTTCTTTTAAATAAATCCATTTTAGGTAATGGTTAAGGTTAGTATTGTTAAATTTGTCAGAGCATATAGTTACATCCATACCTGAATTTATATTGTAAATCTTGGTAGAACTGCAAAGCATGGAAATATTATCACAGTGACGGGAAGAGAGGAAAGGAAATCAGGGAGACATTTTGTGGAGAGATACCTATGCTTCCCTCCAGACAGACAGCTGCATACCCAAACACTCCAAAGTCAAAATTCTTATAAAAATATACTATAGCCCTTTTGGATTTATAATTACTTACATTGTGATTCTAATTTGACGCAGATTAATGAGCATCATAAATTGTAAGTAAAAGCAAATTTTGATATTTAGATATTTCCTTGGAATCTGTTTCCTTTATATGACAGGCTAGAAATCTATCTTCTTAGTTTCTCTAATGCTTCTTCTCAGAGTTTAAGCAACTCTTTCATTAAAATGTTCCACTCATCAAGTCGCGATAAGTAATTTACGAAGTCTTCCTCTTCTTTCCTGTATGAAAGACACGTAAGGCATAATTGGATTCTATTGTGGTACATAGAATTTCGTATGATTATTCCTGACACTTCGCGTATCACAGTACAATCTTCAGATAAATAAAATAACAACTCACTTCCCTTCACAGCAAAGAATATTCTGAGTGATAACAACGATTGGGGAATTTTGAAACTCTATGGGATTCATATGTTAATGAACAGCTGTGATGTTTCCCAGACACATTAAGGGAAGACAATTCCCAGGTTTCTGTACAATCCGAAAACTTACACAGACTCAGACGAAGAGCTAGAAGCAGAAGTGCAGTAATGCGCACAATGCATAGCTACCTCCTTAGCTCTGACGTGGAGCTGTGCTTGTTTTGTTACACCAATATTCTCGCTTATTTGGTACAGTTTTACCTTTATAAGAAGTGGGAGTCTGCAAACATACAGCATTTTCTGGGTTGCTGTGATTCTGCAGGCTCAGTTGCATCAGAGGGAAAAGTGAGCATGTATCAAGGAAAAAAAAATGCTTCTTAAAATAGTAAAATATGCCAATGTGTAATTATGTCATTTAGCCCTTAACTCACTCTCGGCAGAAAGGATGTTGTGTCATGCACCAGCCATTGGAGTTAAGAAAGAGGTATAAAAATGACTAAAGACACTTAAAAAGCTCTTGAATACCTGCTTTCTAAAACACATCCCTTGCCATCACAGATTTTAAAAAGTTAGTTGGAGAGGCAAGACATATGCACATGAAATGTAAAATAACCACAAAATTTTGAAAATAGATACATTCTTGTATTTTCTTCTGTGACTAAGTCCTCTTGGAAATACCACTCAGGATTTCTGATCCCCCTCTAGTATAAATTAGCATTTAAAAATTTATTCTGAAACAAATATTACTGCTTTTTTGATGAGACTAGGATGTGTGCCTCTTGATTTATCTCAAGTTAAACGGTTAATGTGGCTTGTAAAGATTCATCCACTTTGACATTCATATGGATAGAAGGTTTCAATGAAAAGCAATTCAAATACTTCTCATTGTCTGTTCAGTCTTCTGTGTTATGAATATATGAATACATCCCAATGATATTATGTTAATCAAATGTACCAAATGGCAGGTGCCATGAAAAATAGAACTATTTCAAGAATTATATATATATCTACTGGAATTTGATATTTCAAAAGATGATGATATATGAAAATGAAGTGTAAACTTTAAAGTTTATAGTCATCGCAGTTTGTGTCTACATCTGGCATCTAAAGACCTAGATCATTTCTCAACAAACCAACACAAGAATTTGTTAAGGTGCACCTTCGCCGCTTAGGCAGCATCTTCAGTGTAATCCCTTATTCCACTTTTTGTTGAATATTAGATTCTATCAGCAACTAGACAGAATGCACTGTCTTGTACAGAGCTAAATATATCAATATTTATCAATAATTTGAGTAGACGTATTCCATGACCAGACTTAAAACATTTCTTCTAGAATTGTATTATTTTGTTTGATTCCCTTTTATTTTATTGATTATCAACTTACTCACCTATAAGGATTGCATCCCTAAAACTGTAAATATGTTAAAAACTCATTCCCTTGATTCTGGTCTGTCATTCTTCCCATTATGTTTGCATAGATATGCACATAGGTACACTATGCATGCTAAGCCCATATTAGTCTTTCTGATGAAAATAAAAATCTCTAAGAATATCTGATTTTGCTGCTTGAATTATATGAAATTAAAGCAAGTAAAGTCTCAATGGGTATTCTAATTATACAACTCAATATATTTCTTTTAAATCTTGCATCTGACCTCTAGGAAATTTGGATATATTGGTCACCTTTGCAAACAGGGTATGGGAATAATTTATTTGATTCCAATTAACATTTTACCTGTAAATTTCCTTCATTTTCTTTGCTAATTCCATTTCTTTCCTGAAATCTTAATTTACTATTTCCCAGATGCAGGCCTTACCCTATCCTTTGAGGCATTCTCCACTCAAGTGATTGATACCACCACACAAATCAGTAGCACCAAGTCTAAAGTCCACATCAAAACAAGAAGTATTTTACAAGTTTGACCTTGGGTTTCTGTCCCAGGTCAGTAACTTTGGTGGCAATTCTACTTCTGCATGGAGAAAACCTCTAAGAGATTGTAACATATGCTCCTGTTTGAGAAATACTGATCTGTATAGTTTTAGGTCCCTTAGCTCCAAATCCATATGTTTAATTGCTTGCTGGGCATAATCAAAGTATGTTCCCAGAGTTCATATTTTCCTTCATCTAAAAATAGAAATCACTATCTCCTCTAATACAAATATATTCCACCTTTCATTTATACATAAGTCTGGCATTTGCATTCATCTAATAAGGAAGGAATATGGGGATAGAATGAATGTATATATTCCATCTGGTTTCATGATTTTATTAACTCATATGCACATACACATATATGTATGTATATGGGATTGTGTGTGTTATATGTGTCAACAACACAGATATCCCTTAGAGATCCTTCTCTCACTCATAAAAGACAATGCAGTATATTGTTCTATTTATGTATTTAATGCATCTATGCATTATTTGTTAACTATAGCTGATCTTACATTTTTAATAACTTTCCATGTTTATGAATGGCATTTCTGCGTGTCTAGAAGTTACAGACAGAACTCCCCAAATTCCATTTGCAAGCAGTCTACTAACAAGACATATCTTGATTGTCCTTTACACCATTCTGCTGTCTGTGAAATGACACTGTTACTGTGGCTGTCAGAATAATCTTCATATCTCTAATATTTTACTTGAAAATGTTAAGATAAATATTTAAATTTGCATTTTTAAACAATGGAGTGAAAATTTCTCAATGAAGGCACCACTTTGCGCTTTGCACTTCCGTTAGGTAAAAGAATAACAGAGCCACAGTAAAGGCTTAACTGAATGCTTGGTACATATACCTCTGTGTAAGATGCATATGGTTGTGGATAAAAAATTATAGTTTATAATGCATTATTTCAGATGTTATTTGTGTGATATATGCTCTTTAAAAGAATTAGGGCGTTCAAATAAAAAAATATGCATTTACTTCCTGAGATTGATGTTATTTTTAGTTAATATATGACACAAGAAAGTGTCAAGAAGATTTACAACTTATTCAATTTCACACAGTACATCGTTAGCAAAGTCAGAATGCGATATGTAAGATTTCTTTACTAGTGCTATTTCAATGAAAGAATAAGGTCACAAATATCAAGAGTGCCATGACATTTCTCACTAGTTTCATGGTGAGATTTGAGAGAGCTTTCAGCAGACTCCACTAAGATTATGAGCATCTCAATTTAAATTCTGCTTGGGTATTTAAAATCCTTTAAAACCACCTGTTTGTGCATGCAGTTTCTCATGTTGCACACATAAATGTGAGTTTTTGCAAGCAAAAACAGATGCATTCCTAAAATGTGTCAGCACATTTTCAAAAGCCTACTGGAAATGTGTCCTCATATGTCTCCAGACTTTGTTATAACTTACATCAGTGAGCTGTATAAATTGTTTTTTTTTAATATCCATTAATGCAAATTACTGGTACAAGAAGACACTAAGCAAAGATGTGTAAAATTTCACAAAATGTCAGAGTTTTTTCCCAGGGTGAAACTACAAAGACCGAAGTTATTCTGACACTTTATCCTAAGGTGATCTTAGAATAAAACTTCACTTTAAAAATACTTCAACTTTTTTCATGTATAGATATTACTCTTCCTTTCTCCCTCTAAATTCTTCCATTGATTAAAGAATACCAAACTTAATTCTTATTTTGAAAACACTGTCATTTTTCTAATCATCATATTGGAAGAAGAGTGAAATTCATGTAAAATGTGGAAGATTATGGAACAGATTGATGATTATTTATTTGAGAAATAAAATACATTCATTAGAGTCTACTCAATTATTTTTTTTATCATTAGAAATACAAAGGCAACTAAGTATAGTCAGGCTGAAATATAACATTCTTCTTTCCTCACTAGGTATTTCTTGTACAACATCTGTTGCACCAAACCTTTCTAAATTGATACTAACGGGGAAAGATGTTTTCAATTCTTCCAAAATTGCGTAAACAATACCAAAATAGCTGTAAATTGAGTTTTCTGAGCATGAAATAAATAATTCCGTTCTGTTATAGAATTCCAGAGCTGCACAAGCTGTCAGGTTGCCATGGTGTCTATTGCTTGAGTAGAGACAATGATTAGGAAAGAACATGTTCTTAGAGGTGGAGAAAGTTAAGCATAGGAACACTTCAATGAAACAGGAGGTACTGAGATCCTAATTTCTCGTGAATCTTCACTGACCATGAAAAAGGTTTTTTTCGACACCAGCAGAAGCCACTTTTCTACTTAGACAGCTTTCATATTGTTCACACCAAAAACCATATAACCTGAACTTTAAACAACCAAGTGATTTGTTTAGCTCACAGTTTAGGGGATTCACCACACATCTGACCTTGAGGTATGAGTATCATTAGGAAGGGACTGACAGGGAACATTGTAATCCCATGTTGCCTGAGAAAGAGAACAGAGGAACAGTGCCATAAAGGAAGGATCCATGGATAAGACATCGTCCAACCAAGTTCATGTCTCCAAAACCCATCCAGACCCACCCAGAAAGTGCTCTATTATTTGCCTCGGCAGCTATAAGTCAGTCCTGACTAAGTGTCAGACCACCTCGTGTGGGGTCAGGCTCCCCTCTGATTCACTCTCAGAGTAGTGATGAGTGAATTCCTTAAATAAACTGTAGTGAGCTCTCCCACAGAAGTTATTATTCAAGAAAACCTGACTCCCTTCAAGGCTCATCCTTTTCCCTTCTCTTTGCTTCTAAACCTGTAGGTAGATTAATACCCAGCAGCCTCCTTGTACTGAAGCATACAATTCAGCTCACATATATGCTCTACAAATGCACTGGAGTTTTCTACTTTATTCAAGTATAAATTGAAAATATGTGTGAGAATAAACATTAAGATATTTTAGTCACTCATTTATTTATTTATTTATTTATTTATTTATTTATTTATCTTGTGCAGGTTCTCACCATGCAGCTTGGACTCATGGTGATTCTCCAGTTTTCATCTTCCCTAGCACTGAGATTACATGTATGCTCCACCACGCCCAGACTCAAGCACCAGTTCAGTGTGCCTGAGGGTGTTGCGAGCACAGCATGTGGTGTCAGGGATTGAACCCTGGTGTCTGTGCTTGCTTCAGCAGGTTCCTTGTCTGCTGCAAGGTCTCACTGGCCCTGACATTAAGATTTGGACATAATGATGAAAGAAAACAAAGTTGAACCAAAGTAAAATTTTAATGAGTTCACTAAGCAGATATTCTTCTGGTACTACTAAGATACAGGGATTTAAAAGAGTTCTAATAGTTTATTTTCATGACTGGTTAAAATATTGACCAAAAATGGTGTCATACAGTGAGTAGAAATGCTCAATTTGTTTTGGCTTAAAGTAAAAAAAATATACAAGACTATTGTAAAGCAATAATGAATTTATCAGTTAAACTTTACCCATACTAAGAGGCTAAAAATGATACAGTGGTGCTTCAATTCATAAGCTTTATTTGTTCAACAGTTTTGGAAATGAATATACATTTGTGTTTGTGAGGAAAGGATAGCCATGGTCATGCTTGTCCTTCTGAGTCTGCAAACAAGTGTTGCTCACACTTGCAAACCAGAATGTTTGCAGACAAATGTGTTCATCAGTCCAGTTACCCTGGCATCATAACACTGAGAAATAAATCTGTTAAAGAAAGTCGGCACCATCAATACATTCAGCAATAAATCACTTTGCTGAGTAGATCAGAACCTACAGTAAATACAGTAGCACAGCAGGACACATAGGGTAGTATCAGGAGCAAGGATTTGCACTCAGCTAGGAGGACAATGTGAACACCGTAACTGGAATGGGTAATAGCCAAACAGTAATCAGAATTGGTCTGACCCCTGCAAACCTATCTCATTGGCTAGCTGATAATGATGTAATAGAAGTACAAAGGACATAATAGAAATAGTAAACTTGCACCTTGTCCGCATACAGTGAAAAAATTTGGAAATATATCACATAACCAAATCTATGCCTAAGTGATGCCCAGAGTTAAGCAAGTTTACAAACTGACAACCCCTTCAGTGAAGGAGGGAGTGGGTCTATTGATAATGGCCTCTGGTAGGTGCACTGCCACATATTTATACCGATAAGCTTTCCCCAACCTCACCAAAATGATCCATGACATTTTTATCAGATTAATTTTGCTCTGGGGCATAAGAAATAATCAGAATTTGGGGGAACATCAGACCTGAACTAGACCTTGGCTCTCAGGTAACATCGATTTCAGGAACCCCAAAGAATCACTGAGACCCACAGTTTGGAGAGTTTCATCAGTCACATGACCTTGCAAGTTTGTCTCAGAGTCAGTGAGTCCAGAACTCATCATGCATTTTCTCTAGTTTCACAGTGCTTGCCTGGGTTACATGTATAAACTTTGGAAGGATGCTGACATAGTAAAAAAAGCAAAGGGAAGCCATTAGAACTGCTTCCACTTGGACAAATCCCAACAGAAATCAAGACTGATAATTGGGAGAACCATAGGTAAGGGCCAGCATCAGGTCTTGAAGGATTCAGAGTGGTGATACCCACAGCATCCCTATTCACCTCAGCTATTTAGATGAGAGAGAAAGCAGATGGGTCTTGGATGAAGAGAGTAAATTATCACATTCTAAATCATATAGTGGCCACAGTTTCACTGTTGTGCTGGATATACTTTCATGGTTTGTAAAAAATTAACTTAATACTTGGTACCTGAGAAATTGTTATTGATCTGGCTTTATGATGTCTTATTTTTGCAAATCTATTCTATTTCTTTGTGACCTTTCTAAGCATTCCAATTCTTGGCTCATATATTCTCTTAGTATTGCTCTATCTTTTCCTATTTTCTTCTGATACTCTTTCCATTCCCTACCAGGTTTCCTCTCTTTACTTTCATCTTCTAGCAGCATTTCAATAAGAAACATCTACTTAACTATGTTAGCAATTACAGAGAAAATGTCAACACTTGTCTTTCTGAATCTGCCTTGACATTTTTTTCTTCCAATCTGTGTTAGTAAATTTCACCAAAAAGAGTTTCTTTTCAGCTGTCAAGGAGAGCAATATTCTTATACTATTCTACTTTAGTCCTATGCAATAGTTTGGTTCATAGGAATCTTAATCACTTATATCATCCACAATGTATCATTTACTCTATTATATTGATGATATTATAATTTAGCATAGTAGGCAGGTTTGTCTTATCTTGTAGATTTTAACAGCATCTCAAAATGCTTAGCATTTTTTAAAAGACTGCTTTCTATCCATTTATTTATTTTATTTTTAACTTTCTTTTCTTCTATCTTCTTTCTTTCTTTCTTTCTTTCTTTCTTTCTTTCTTTCCTTCCTTCTTGCCACCTCATCCTGCTATGGGGGTGGAGCTGGTGCAGCATGTGGTGCTGGAGATCAAACCGCGGTCCCTGCAGTTGCCTAAGTTTCCCTAAGCAGGCACTTTAGACCACTGAGCTATTACACCGGCCCAAGCCCTGAGAATTTTGGTGCAAAGCCCTGTGACACTCTGTTTACACAACCCTCCTTTGGACTCATAGCTTTTGATTGGCCACCCAGCCTTAGTAGGGACTAAACACTTAACCATAGGCCACTGTTTAGTTATGCGACCTAAGCAACTCAGCAACTCATCATGAAATTATCTCATCCACTAAGCCATAACTTGTGCATACTTAGCAATACTCCACCATTTCACATAATATATATATATATATATATATATATATATATATATATATATATATATCTGAGGCCAAAGTTGTGCTGAAATAACACATGACTTCTGTGAAAATGGGATTTCCCTTGCACAAACCGTGCAGTTCTCTGTTGGTGTACGCCAATGGTTTTGTAGTCTTTATATATAGTTGACAGAGGAAGACAAAGCAAAGCCGTGGTTTACAGCTAATTCTGCAAAATATGGATCCAGCATCAGGAAAAATTTTAAAAAAAGTTATAGTAGTATATGACAGCCCCTATTGTGGACCTCCCTGAAGGAGAGTGGTGTGGTAAAGAGAAAATCTCTTCCTAAGAAAAAAAATATTTTTATTTTTTTGATACAAAGTATCACTACATAGTTTGCACTCATACTGTTCCTCCTGTCTCAGCCTCTCTACTGCTGGGATTACAGGCATGCACCACCAAATCCTTGGGCAAACTTTTGAACAGTATTCTAGTTGTACACTTTGCTAGAGAAATGACTGGGTGCACAATTTTATGTACTGGAATATTTCCCTTCTCTAACGTTGTACTAACAAGCTACAACACAGATAATATGTTCATTAGGTATCTACTGAATGCAATCATTTCAATTTTGAACTGAAATTCATATTTTTCCTGACTTCGAAATGTAGCTTTAACTTTTCTTTATGTTTAATATTCTTTCACACACATGAAGTATTAAATTCTGTTACTAAATGATGATTGCTTTCCTCTCAAAAAATAGACACATATCTACAAATTTATAAAAATTTACTCTCTTAGTTATTATAACCACTGAACTTGGAAACCCTTTTGAAAAGGTGTCACTCCTACCATCTAGTTAAGAATGCTCAAGAAGGTTATTGAGTTCCAGGGTAGATCTATTGACCTGGAAACCGGTCTTTCAAAAAGTCCTAGGAGCAAGTCTGGTTCACCTGAGTCTTGAGGGCCACCAGGCTGAAACATTTGTTGATACTCAGATTCATCTATGAGTGCACAATGAGCAGAGTGTTGTGGTGCTTACTCTGCGGGGAAGTGACAAGTAGTCACGTGATGAAGACTCACATCCAACTCAGGTCTAGCCACAGCCTAATCCTCTGGAGGAAATGATTTCACAAATAAATCACAATTTGAAGTTAATAGAAGAGAATAAACTAGTTGGCGGTGTAGCTTCCAGGAATTCCAGCATAAGACGTTTCTATGAGGCATAAGGAAATTCTGAGGACGGGGTTGCATAGATCCACTGGCTTCCAATTCTCACAGCATTTTACTTTGCATGCTCCGTGCATGGATAACATAAGGACAGAAGCCTGGCACAGACACTCCCTCTTTCATCCATTATACATTTTTTCTCTGAGGTTCTAAGATGTTAGGATTTTACACATATTTTCCTTTGAAAAACAATAAAAGGGCATATTTCCCACAGACAGAAAAATCCAAAGATAAAATCTTCTACTGGCTTCAAGATAATTTTAATTAGTCTTTCAATCAGGTGAATAATTTGCACTTTTCAACATTTTCTTTAATTCTTGCCAATCCATTTTATCCTAAGTCTTAAAAACCTCAGGTCTTTAATTTTTTTAATTTAATTTTTTTATGAAATGACCTCTTGACCACATAATGAATCTATCCTCTTATCTATTAATTCCTTTAAATCCTGGGCATTTTAAATTTCTCAAACCCTATTTGGTCTAGAAGATTATGCTGTTACTTGTGATTTTCTTCCTAAAAGTTGATAGTATATTCATTATGGAATCATGAATTAAGTCATAATCCTAAATAAATTGCTCAATAATAATTTAAACTTCTGAGGGTTTTATTAAGAATGCTGAAGGATTATGAAAAGAGTGCCAATGTCCAAATCCCTAAGGACAAAGGCAGTAACTTCTAACTTTTGGTTTTAATATACTTGTTTGGAAACCAGTATTAAAAATATTTTTAGCACTTTATTCAGAAAGAGAAGGTGGACGTTTAAACGTAACTACTCAAATGTCTTTAAGAAGCTGTACAGAAATGTATTTCTAATGTCGTGTATATTTTTAATACCTCAAAAGATATAAAACATATTCCATGATTTGAAGTTAATGTTTGTTGATATAGAAAACTGGAAATAGCATAATTATTGTACTACATTGGTAGGCATATACTCCTCCCTTGCCACCTTTTAAAATAGCTACCCTGAATCGGCTATATATATATACACACACACACACACACACACACACTTTTTTCAGTCAAGGAATCAAGATATATTTTCTGGTAGGGCTATTTCAACATTATTTTTTATTAACATATTATCATCAGTTTTCCTGTGTTCCTTTTTTATTCAGGCACATTTTGCACTTGTTCTTTCTTTTATAGTATAACTTAAAGGGCACAGAAACATTTAAGTCTAGCTCTGTATCTACTTCCTTGAGTGCTCTCAATGTCTTTCCTTACTTAGACTGTGACATAGGAACACTGGATCTATGCCTGTCTTTGAGTTTGCTTCCAAGACAGATTCCTTATTTGCATGTTTAGGGTGACCTCATAGTGTTGTTTTGGTCTTGCACCTTGGACTGAAAAGTCACACTTCATATTGAAGTCCAAGAGGTAGGGCCTGGTACAGACTGAATGAGGAGCTGTATTTCTTGTGTCTGAAATTTGTCTTCTTTGTATTGTGGTTGAAAGATGCTGTTGTCCTATATCCCCCTTCTAAATACAGGGCTTCCATCTCTTTCTTTCTGACTTTACTCTAGGGACTATCTCTTCTTTGATAGTAGTCCTCTTCACCAGAGCTTAAGCACCTTAAATTTACCCATTTCCTGGGAGCAGGTGACTACCAAGCACTGATATGTGAAGTAAGACAATAACTTCAGTCATACATTCAGTGCATCTGTAGTAGATATTTCTTTCACCTTACAAATTAGACCAAGTAGGTTAATTCATAATTATATTCTTGCCTGATTCACTTTTTTTTTCCCATTTCCCCCAATAACTTGTCTATTTTGTGGTAGAACAATTCAGAATGCACCCAAAGTCTTGTCTCAAGATTTGCTTTTTAGGGAATCTGACCTAGCCTGTTACTTCTAGGATGCTCTTCTAAGAGAGGCATAATAAAAAAGTGGGATTCTGAGATTGTGTCATTTACTCATTCCGATGCAATAAAACTCTGGTACTCATACTTAAGACAGTGACCTTAATTATAACCCTAATGCTAACTGTAATCCCAACCTTAACTCATAGTTGTTGGCAATGAAATTGGCATAACTTTTACCTAGAGTGAAACAAAAACAAAAACAAAAGAGTCGAAAAGCTTGTGCAATTTCTCTGGACTTTTAGAAATTATGGAAAAAATGATAATTAATCATAAGGACTAGGGATTTAGGTGGCGAATGCTGAGATCGTGAATGCTTCAGAAGAGGGCAAGGAAGAGTCATCATAAAATCCAGTCTTAATTTAAAGCAAAGAATGATTATCAGAACACATTTTCAAAGGCTTTAGTTAACAGAATTAAATAGTGTGCATTACATCAGCATTCAGGTCAAATGAGCATCATAATAATTGATATTGGGAAATGTACAACAAAGTTGTTCCCATTTTTTATTTGTCCCTCTCTTATCCACAATGCGATTGGTACATACACATATCACACCTTGGTCAGTTCTACTTACTTTGCCTTTCTTCTCCTTTCTCTCTCTGCTTCACCCAGATTCCTTCCCAAGATTAATTAGGACTAGTATTTCAGGCTAAAAGATTAAAAGAAATATACAATATAGTTACATTTATTTCATACTCAAACTGTAAGTGTTCCTTCAGAAAGACACACAAAGCTAATCTTTAAGTGTTATGCTCTGAGTGTTCACTGAGTTTAGTGAATTGAAGCAGAAAAGATCTCAGATGTTGATGAAAACGAGAAGGAAAAGTTAAGGTTTAGTGGGTATGTGATATAATATACCACAGTTTTTATAACTAAACATGTTTTGCAATAGTGTCTAATTCTCACAACGAACATACAGAGAAGATATCAGTGTTAGTCATTTTAGAGGTACAGACAAGTCAAAGTGAGGTCATGAATGAAGCAAAGCTACTTCAGATTTTGCACAGAAGAAAGTAGAAAAGTTAGAACTCCAAAGCAAATTCCATTTCTTTAAATATTTTGCCTTTCCTCCACTTGTGTTCCCTTCTCTCCCCTCCCTTTCCTTTTTCTTTCCATTTTAATACAGATGTCTGAAATTATTCAGGCTGACCTCAACACGACCATCCTCCTATCTCAGCCTTATGAGTAGTTAGATTGGCAGAGATTGGCCGGATAGATGCTGTGACATTTTCCTATTTTCGTATTGGCCATGCACAGCTCTCTTCTTCCAAAGGCTATACTGTGTTGTTGTTTAATTTTCTTTATTCTGCATAAGATAATACACAATTTTCATACTGTAGAACTTACAGTATACTATAGGACTGTCCCAATCTCCCTGAAAACTTAACCTTCAGCAATTAGGTCTTAGCTACATAATCCTTCATGCAAAATATGACAGTCACGGGCTGGAGAGATGGCTCAAAGGTCTAAGTGTCTACCTGGCAAGCGCAAGGACCTGAGCTCTATCCCCGCTACTGCATGGAGTGCCAGCCCTGTGTCAAGCCTACCACCAAGACCAGGCCTAGTGGTGCGTGCCTGTAATTCCAGAGCTTGGGAGGCTGAGACAGGAGAATCACTATGAGAGTGAGCTGTGTAGTGAGACCTTGAACCAAATAAACAAATAAATAAATGATTTAAAAATATGACTGTCATTTTAATATAAACCTAAACTATGTCTAGACCCCAAGAAGGATGTTCTCTGAAGTCTGAGAAAGTATTCATTTGCATTAAAAAGAGGTGTTATCACACACAAAAAAATATCCATTACATAAGAGCAACCAAAACAGCAATGAAAAAAAAAAAAAAAAAAAGAACAACAACGAAATCTAGAACCATAAGATGTTAAAGGACAGTAGAAACTACAAGGTTGTATTCTGGTAGTGCATAGTTTGACTTGCATTAGTGAGAACTTTTAGATTGGAGGCATTCTAGTTCACTCCAATAATGCTGAGGAGAAAGAGATTTTGTTGAAGAGATTCATACACATGGGAAGCAGAAAGTCATGGGGTATGGCAGACAGCTCTAAGCTCTCTGTAACCCAAGAAACTATCTTTAAGTATTCTTTTCTCCAGATTTCATCTCACTAATGTCCTTCATTTTCTCTTAGGCAGTTAGATGGCTTAGTTCATTTGTGAGAGGCTTAGAGGGAAGAGATACTTGCTTGGGGTGACTAAACAAAGACCCACATGCACCCCAAAGGCTTCCACAGGACTAAACTAAACACAGCGGTTATCAAGGCACACCTTACAAAGAGTTTTGGACACACAATTTCAACTGTGAAATATTTAACCAGAGGCAGAAGTGTAATCGAGACACATTAATTCATTGATATGCATGATATTTTACTGTAGGAGTTGATAATTGCATACTTTATCATCAAGGGTAGGGCACTTATAAAAGTGAAACTGGTTCTCTTAATTCTTTCTCAATAACAAGAAGAAATAAAGAGGCTCAGCCTGTAAATGCTAAAGCACATAGACAATCATTTCTCTAAGCCTCATAAAGAGAGCTGAAGACCACAAACAATATCTTTATAAATTGTATAGCCATTCAGAAAAAGAGATGCGTGCATAAGCAGTATTAACTTAGAGAAACGTGTAATAGAATTGATAATTGGCTTTGAGTTCTAGTTTACCCACTATGGATCAGATACTGAATGCGAACTTCTAAGCGGTGAGCCTGACTTCTCAGGATCTTGATCCCATGTGTTTCACATGGTTCAGGCCTCTTTTTTTTTTCTTTTTTCTGTGCAGAGTCTCACTATGAAGCTCTAACACACAATGATCGCCTTGTTTCAGCCGTACCAGTGCTGGGATTGCAGGCCTGTGCTACCACGCCTGGTCTCAGTGGTTGGCTCAGCACTTGGGGGCAGGACTGGAGCAGCATGTCATGCCAGGGATGAAGCCCCATTCCCTGGGATTGTCTAAGTACACACTTAGTCTGCTGAGCTATCTCACTCACCCTTCCGAGATTAGAAGGAAAACAATGCCATCTGCAACTCCTGAAAGTTCAAATAGCATAAAGTCAATAATTTTAGGAGAATGCAGCAACTCATGGACTTAGTGGAAATATGCAAGCCTGCATTTCCGGTATTATTAAGATATCTCTTTGTGTGTTCATAGTTATATTCCTGAACATCCCATCTGAGTGAAGGAGTGATAGATAGGAAATGGAAAAAGTTTCTCTAAGACACTATATCACTTTGTGGTCCCAGATCATTATCACTATCATTATCATTTTTTTTTTCATGTATTAGTGTCGTGTATCACTACACAGCTCAGTCATAATGATCCTCCTGTCTAAGCCTCTTCAGTGCCCAGGTGAATATCACCATGCCCAGTCTCAGTAGCTAGTTCATCTAGCCCAGGGGGCAGAGTCAGGGTCTCATGCGGTGCTGAGGATTGAACCCTGATCCTTGCACTTCCCATGTAGGTGCTTGGTTAGCTGAGTTATCTCACTAGTCCTTCATTATCCTTTTTTTATGCCTCTGCACACTTGGTGCTGTAAAGGAGTGGCAAATGCTTGAAAAATTAAGTTTTGTAGGATTTTAAACAATTAATAGAAAATCAATAGAAGTAAGATCGTATGTAAATGAGTCAAATCATTTAAACCTTGGCTGTCAGTGTCCTCAATCACAATTTTACTACTTTAATATAAATATCCAAATTATTTATCCCAATGAGCTAATTACACTGAGAAAAAGTAATTATAATATTGGTGAAACTTTGAATCAAAATCACATTTGGATTTATACTTTGTATTAAGGCAGTCTCTTTAAGAAACAAACAGTGAAAAACAATTCAGTATGAAAGAATGTTATGAAACAGTCATCAGAAAAAAATAGTAGGGGACTTCAGTAATCAAAGGTGGTCTCAGAATTAAGTCTATGAATTTGGAAAGCAAACAGAAAAATGTTGGTAATTAAACTAAGAGTCTGCAGGAAAGACTTGACCAAAGAGAAATACTCTATTTCAGCAGTGAGAAAACCTTAATATTAAATGCATGATTTGCTCTGATGAAGGATTAGAGTTCTATATGTAAGGCAAGAGTTTGCTGCAATTTTTTGTCTTTTATTTTCATTGTATTATTATTAATTATAATTCTTTTATTTAATTTTGTACGAGGTCTTACTACATAGTTTGGACTCACAGTGGTTTTCCTGTTTCCACCTCTGCAGCAGTTTGGTGCAAGTTTGACAATGATTTTCAGAACTTAGAAACTTTAAGTGTCATTCTCAAATAAATAAATAAATAAATAAATAAACAAACAAGGACCAAATTCGGATTGGTCAGCCTTCCTGTTACTAGGAACTACCAGAAAATTACTACATATAATTTTTCAAAGAATGGGTTCTTTTTGCTTCCAGTGAAAGGAGATTTAGTCTGTTCACCTGGTCCCAAATCAGGAACATCATGATAGAAATATATGGTGAGTAGGGCTGCCATCTGCCATGACTGGTGGCTAGGAAGCAGACCAAGAGTAGCACATCTAAAAGGAAGTGGCCGGATAAAAGTGTCCAGGGTGCCCAGTGCAACTGCACTACTAATTTCCATTAGTTCATCCAAAGGAACAGTTGGTATTTATACTGTTTCATCAGTCTTATGTACCTGTATCCTGTAATCTGAGCAACTACTTTGAAGGTAACATTATGCAGTATAAGAAACTCCGTTAATTTCCTGCCATCTTGTTTTGACATTCTGTGTCATTTTTATATACCTCTGTCTTTAAAAAATGTCAAGGTCCTGCTTCCATGACTGACACAACATCTCCAGAGAACGCTTTGCTATCTGGTCCCCTGGATAGCTCCCACCCCACTAAAGTTGGCAATTAAGTTTCATGATCACATCACAGTCACCATAGAACTTGCCTTGTGATGGGAAACTCAGAGGAGGAAATGCTTTGACATAAAGTGCATATTCCATTTCAGCCTATGCTTGTTATTCACTCCCCTTCTGTGCCATTCACTCGAGATTTCCTTCAGTTTAGTGCCCATCTGGGAGGTCCCTATTGATTGACCTGATGCTCTCTTCATCATTGTTCATAAGTGCACTGTTCTGGGTCTCGGCCATGCACATTCAGTTACAAATGGGCAAGAGATGGGCAAGGCTTGCCTGAGTAAATTCCGTGTGTGAAACACATCTTTCCTGGACCTTCTGTTTCCCAGGAGTCTACAAAGAAAAAGAAGAAGAAAAACAAATAAATCATATCATAAACTATACTGCTACTCTTCAGACTTTTGGAAATAGCTTGGTTGGTAATTCTTCTTGCTTGGCTGTCTCTGTAGAATTAATTTAAAAACAGGCAGTTAGGGCAGGATGTGGGGGTGCACCTCCTGTAATCCCAGCACTTGGGAGGCTGAGGCAAGAAGATCGATATGAGTTTGAGACCAGCCTGGGCTACGAAAGTGAGCTCAAGCCCAACCTGAATTGCATAGCAAAACCTTATCTCAAAAAAACTAAATAAATAATTAAAGCAGGCAGCAACAGTAAAACTTGGATCAGGTGGACCCTGGACGCGTTTCGTATTAGCATCTGTATACTTGGAAATCACGACTTTCAACTCTGTGCCACAAATAGCTGAAAGGACAGAGAGAACTTCTATCACAGACAATGTATATTTCCTATTGGGAAGACAGTAGCCGCAAAAAGTGTTCTTCATTCGAGTAAATACACTTTGTCCTCAGTTAGGCATGAAATTATTTCAGATGCTACAGTTTCAGTCTCAATTTTCAAAGACCATTCTAGTGTTCTAAGGTATAAATGTAACCAATAAGCCTCGTGGTTATAGATCCTGTCTCATGACACTTTACTATAGAGTATGACGTGGGAGGACCTGATTTTTTTCTATGATTCCATACCTGTGTGAAGACACTTTTCAAGAGCTTAGAAATTAATACTCAAAGTCTTGTAGGAAAGGAAACTTTTTAATTACGTAGGTATCTAATGACATCTGAATAAACATTTGGCAAATCTAAGATAGCAGGGAACCTGGACAGCTATCTTGTTCAAGAGTGGATGAATAATTATGCAGAGAAATAATGATTTATGGGGAGCATGTTGTGGTCTCCATATGGCTAACAAGAGAGGCACTTGCAATATAATTATCCCTTCACTCACTCTAGTCTTTTGGATTATAAACATCCCATTACGCACTCTTCTCTGAGCCTCTTATTTCTTCTTCTATAATTTCATAGGAGATGTTAGCCAGTTCTAAACTTTAACAATCATCTGAAGTCCTTTCCAGGAGGATACAGCCATGTTGTGAGATCGTGCCTCCACGCCAGTAAAGTATTGCTTATACTATCACAAATGGTAGTAGACTTGCTCTAGTGCCATTAAAATCCAATATCCTGCCTTATGCCAATACATATCAGCTGTCTTTGGCAATTAACTGAGAAATATAGTATTTTTTTTCTTTCTGAGGCCAAGCAAATTTCCAGATAGATTACACCAGAACTTTACCTTCGTTTTAAGCCTGGCAGCTAAGAGAGCCAAGGGTGCAGTTTCTGAGAGTGGCATCTGGTGTCTCTGTGAAATTGGCTTATACGATGTCTTCAAGAGCTGAAGTGCTAGTTGTTATTTATTTTTTTAAATGTAGTCCCTAATACAAAATCAGAAAGTCTAGCAAGTTGCAAAGTAAGCCTATCCAAGGACATCTTCATTATTACCTACACCAAGTTTCGTGATCTAAATTATTATGCATCAGGGACCGACTTTCAGTAAAGTAGCCATGAATATCTGAAACTTCATACTAACATTTAGAATTTGAAACACGTACAAAGGAAGATAAAGGCTTTTTTTATGCATCATTTGGAAGCCATCAGATTCTCAGCCTTATCATTAACTTCATCTGTCTTCATTAATTTCTCCTACCTGGGACAAAATAACACCCACGCTTTAAAGGAGGACTGGTTTATTCTGGTTCACTGTTTCAAAAGTCTCTGTTCTCCTGTGGTTGGGCAGGTTTACGGGGGAAGAGCCTGCAGAGTGGGAAAGGAGCGCGAGTCTCAAGCTAGGAAGCAGCGACAGAAGGGCGAAGCTGGCGACAAGAGCACAGAGCCACTCACATTCAGGAAAGGTTCCTGTTTACAAATAGTTTGCTTCTAGTAAGCAAAAGTGTTCTGAAAAAATGTTGCTTTTCTTCCTGAACTCCACACTGGGCAACAAATAGCTGCCACCATCTTCCTTATACAAACACAATAATGGGAATCTCTCCTGCAATTGTGAAACAAATTGCATTAGTTCGTGAACCTAGACCAGCTGTGTGTGCTTCCCCATTACGCACCCGGAAACCTGCTGGAAAGCTGTTATTTCTAAGCCGGTATGGCTGCGCTAAGGGCATGTCAGGTAATCCTTGGTGGATCATTCCACCATGAAGCCCCAGTCGCCTCTCAACACAGGACACTTTGGATGAGATTTCAGCTCCTAACATCCCATAATTCCCTTGGCAACATGCAAGCCATCAGTACATCACAACTACGGTGATTAGTGAGCGTAGTTGTAGACACTGATGTCTTCATACTGTTGAAATTTTATAAATATAACACAAAACACGTGTAACTTTTTTTTCTTTTTCTCAGGATATTTGTCCTGGTTGTTGTTTATCAAAACTGAAACCAAGACGGAAAAGTAGCTCAGTAGAATAAATGCCTGCCTGGCAAGCACAGGGTCCTGAGTTCAATCCCTTGTACTGCAAAATAAATAAATAAATAGATAGATAGATAGATAGATAGATAGATAGATAGATAGATAAATAAACAAACTAAAACTGAATGGTCCCTTTGTTCTAGAGACCATAAGTGAGCATCCTAGGCATCAAACTTTCAACTCATTACTTATTTTTCTGACTGTGGTACCCACACATAGATACACACTCGCACACATCGCACCTACAAAGTTGTTATTCAAGTCATAACAGTTTACGGGCTGGGGAGATAGCTCTGTGGCACAAGCGCCTGCCTAGCAAGTGCAAGATTGTGAGTTTGAACCCTGGTCCTGAAAAAATAAAAAAGTTATAGCAGTTTATGTAGTTACATGTTTGGCACAGAGACCACCATTGAGTGTGTTACTAGCATTCATGAGGCTTTATGTTTGCAACTCAGCTCTACAAGAAAAATCCCTAAATAAATAAATATACAAATAATACCACAAGGGCTATTAAACCATATATGTACGGCTGTATGGATAGATAAAATATCTGTAAGGTTCATTAGGTATGTGATATATATATGCATATATATGCATAAACACAGATCTAACTTTATAGTGGTAAATATGTATCTGCATCTTTATTTATTGCTTCCTTCTGTGGCTTGTCTTAGCTATACACACATACTCCCTATAGTGCTTGTCAGATGGACTTAGGAACTGAAAAATAGTGTCCAGGCTACCTTCTGACAGAGTAGGAAACTGATACTCTAGGAAGGCCATGTATGTGTGAATTCTTTTTTTTTTTTTTTTTTTTTTTTTTTTTTTTTTTTTTTTTTTTTTTTTTTTTTTGTCTTCTTGAGACAGAGTATCACTGTGCAGCTCAAGCTGGCCTTGCACTCAGTTTTGTAGCTCAGGCTGGTCTCAAACTCACACAGACCCTCCTGACTCCAGCCTCCCAAGTGCTGGGATTGCAGGCGTACACCACCACACACAGCTTATATTATTTTTAGTTTATATTTGTGTACTTGAAAATTATAGAGAAAATGAAATTTAAAATGTGTTTATATATATATATATATATATATGTATATATATATATATATATATATATATTTCACTGAACATATAAAAATCAAACGACTCAATTATGACTGGTGGCATTCAGTATTCTTTCAAATAATAAATACTAAAAACATATGTTTGCGATTCATATTTCTTTATTGTATTTTAGGGAAGGGTCTATAGGGTGTTCAGGGTCTCCCTACGAGATCAGACTCATAGTGATCCGCTGATCTCCAGCCTCTCAAGAGCTGTGATTATAGGCACGTGCCACCACCCCAGTCTCCCTTGCAGACTCAGTGCACCCCTGGATTGGAGCTTGGCACAGCAGACCTGGGGATGAAATCCCGGTCCCTGTCCCTGCTTGCAGGGGCTTTGATCCCCTAAGCTATTTGGCTAGCTTGTTATTCATTTTTAAAAGTTAAAAAAGGGTAATGCATTAACTACAGGAAGGACTTTCTTTAAATAATAGAACTAAAGAAGCACTCCACAGTGTGCACTGTCACACTTTTCAAATTATTCTTTTGCTGATGAACAGATGGGCTGCTTCCAATATTTTGCTATAATGAAGTAAGCTGCTACTAACATAGGTGTGCATGTAGCTTTGAAATATGTTTTAAAGACTTTTGAGTGGATGTCCAAAATGCAATAGCTGGGCAAAATGGATGTCTGGTTTTAGTCTTTCGAGGAAAATCTGTACTTGATTTCCACAGTCGTTGTGCTGGTATTCAATCCCATCGGTGGTGCAGGCAGGCTCCTCCTTCCCTGTAGCTCTTAACTACCTGTTATTTGATTTCTTTGAGGGCTATGTGATAAGCTGTGAAGCCGTAACATTGAGTGGTGTAAGTCAGACACACAAGCTTGAGCATCATGTTGTCTCCCTCTATGAAATATCCGGAGTGGAACTACAGAATACAATAGGAGGTAAATGGTAGGAAGAAGAAAGCTCCACCGTTCTAAGAGGGTTGAGGATCGAGAGATGGGTGAAGGAATGGGTGAGGGAAACTGTAAAGGTTGAAAAGCAGAATTCAAGAGTGCCACATACAGGCACTAACTCCACACAGGAATGCCACAGCATGCACTGCAAACATGTCATAGTAAGAATAAAAGCTTTTAAGCAAAAACTAAAAAAAAATACAAACATCATTTTGATGTCGTTCAAGTTTTAACAAGTAAAGTGTCACATATCATTAGGAACTTGTAAAGCAAGTTATAGCTCTAGTCACATGTGGCTTAACAGGAAACAGTTTTTATTTGTGTATGTTCAGTAATATATATGTTTATAACCAGGTATAGATTTCTATAAAGCCAGGTGACCTGGGGCCGGCGGGGTGGCTCAGTGGTCTAAAGCACCTGCTTGGGAAAGCTTGGGCAAGCTTGGGCAAGCTTGGGCGGCTTCAGGGACTGCAGTTCGATCCCCAGCATCACATGCTGCGCCGGCCCTGCCCTCGGGGAGGGCTGAGCTGGCCATAAAAATGAGTGAATAAACAAAGGCTCTAAAACAAGAAAAAAAAAAATGAAAAATTATAAAAAAAAATAAAATAAAATAAAAATAAAGCCAGGTGACCTGAGAATACAAACAGCTTATTTGTTGGATCTGTATCATGTGTGTGGATATGTTGTAATACCCTATACTGTGAATACATGGAACTTACCATACACACACCCAAGTGTCATGTACAGGTTCACATGCATATATGTGCACATGTAAAAACTCTGACACAAGTAGACACATATGCCTATGTACACATGTAAACATACATACCCATGAAAGAGCTTTCTACAATAAAAAAATTACAAAATGCTCCATAATTACATTTATTCATACTTACTAAATCATCTTTGTTGCAATTGCTTATTTATCTGGAAAGGAAATAACTCTCCTATTTAGGAGGTCGCATTGCACTGGGTCATTGTCTATCCAGTATGGAATGGGGAGATCTATTAATGTGTATTTCTTTGCATAGTATCCTGAATAAACAAAGAAGGAAAACATTGCCGGGTGAGGCAAAGCAAACATCTCTGTGTAAATAAAACTTTTGAACACGTAAAAATTTTAAAGCATATTGCACAACTTTTGTATCTTTTGTCCATGGTAATATATGTGAAAAGTGCAAGCTATATGTGCATAAGTGCGTGGATAAATGTATCCATATGTTTTATGTGTGAATTTCACACTATCATTTTTGATAAGAAAATTTTGAGAGCACAGTGTACGCATTTTTAGAGTTTTAAATAGAGAAAATTCTTCTTAAAGAAGTTGGTGGCTGAAGTTTAATTTTTTTCTCAAAAATTTCTGCTTACTCCTCAAATATCACGATCTGAAAAAATGAGGACTATGTAGAATCTAATGGCAGAGCTGTCACTTTGCCTTAGAGAGCATAGTGTTCTCTTTTGTCTGGTGGAAAACTTGTTTTTAACTTAGTAATAAACATCACACTCTGAATTATATAATTAATCAGGAATAATAGGAAGTGTCCAGAGCTACAGAAAAGAATGCATCAACAATAAAACCATCATTTCTTATAGAGCAAGTTAGGCAGTTTTCTGAGTAAAACCTGAATTGCAACATATAATCAGTCAAACAATTATATAAAATAGGAGCCCTTTTAGATTCTTAAGAAAATATTTTACATGTATAATTGGATTATTTACAATAATAATGTATATACTTTCTTCTTTTTAAAAGAGAAAATTAGTAAAAAGAAAAAAGAAATGACACAGAATTTCATTAAACCCAATGATAGTAATTCAACAACAGTTGTTATACCGCATATGTAGTCTTTAAATTAGTTGTTCAGATTATCTGATATATTCATGGACAATTGGTCAAAAATATTTTAAAAAGAAAAACAATTAAGCATATAGGCATGCTTTGTCTTTACTTGCATTGTTGCACTAGTTAGAACTTTTAAGACAATATTGGGAATTGCTGATAAGAACAACGCTATGACCGAGGTTCCTCTGTTAGAAAAGAATCATTCAGTCTTCCACCATTAAGTGTGGTATAGCTCTTATTGGTGAAGGGGACAGGGGTCTGTATATTCAGGATTTTCATTCGTCTACTGCAACTGTAGTGTTTCTTTATGATTCTCTCTTGTGCTGAATTATTTTTTGTGTTTTGATGCATTAGGCCAACTTGCAGTCCTTGGATGCAAGTCTTTACGCAATCTTTTTAAAAAGTGTTATTAAAGTAGATTTAATAAATTTTGCTTACAGTTTTGTCTCCTCAGCTTGGACACTGTCTTCTGGCTTCTAGTAGAGCTTCCTCAGCCTTCTGCTCAGAAGCTTCAGCCTTTGAGTACAGACCTTTATTTCTGTGGGCTCCTTGATTAGATCTATCGTGTCTCCAGTGAGCAGTCAGAGGTCTTGCACTCTTCACCATCCGACTCAAGTGATCATTGACTAATACACTCGCACTTCTACAGTGACAAACTGGACATGTGTTTAATACATTTGAAGTAAATCTTTGGAGATACTGGAAAGCAGAGAACGCAATCATATGATTCTGGAGAAGGACAGACCTGAGTGGAGCCCCATGCTCTCCCTTTGTGCATGATACAGGGGAACTGAACAACATAAAGACTACTTTATTAGTCTGCAGGTCCTAAAGTCAGACTCCAGATCCTTTGAGCACAGTGATGTTTCCTAAGTCAGGGAACTAGAGAGAAAGGTGTAGGAGGAGAGAGGTTCCGGAAGCATGCACAAGTTTCTTTTTGATCTAGCTGAATAGTGAAACAATTTTTATGTTTGTTTGATGTTTTCAGAGTCCTGAGAATAAAAAGTCAGTGGAACATCTATAAGGGATGTGAGAGCTGAGTAGAAACTGGACAAGTTGCACCACACTAGGAGATACTAAGACTTGCACCCAGGAACTCCAGGAACTTAATTGAGAAATAAAAGGCCCCATAGACAAGGGTATTGTAGCCTTCCATTAGATGTTACATCAATGTAGCATAAAATACAAGAGGCAAATCAAAGTTCGTGCAATCTCACCTAATGAAAATAGTTGAACTGCCTTGAAAAAAAATCAGTATTCTATAGAGGATGATACCATAGGTTTACAAATTTCATTGCATAATAACAGTAACATTGAAGTTTAACTATGAAAGAGTGGAAATGTGTCAAAATCAGACAGAAGAAAAGTGTGTAGCAACATACATACACATCACAAACATATCCTAATAAAAATAAAATAAAAAAACAAAATTGAAATAATTTAAGTGCTTATCTTGGATATATTTGAGGATCAAATGGAAATATAAACAGTAGTGATTAATGAATAGGAGTTTGAGATACAAAACATCAAAAGCTAAAGGGCCAAATTGATATTCAAGAACAAGAAATTTAGTGAAAAATGAAAAGTTTACTAGGTGGCTATATTACAGATTGGACACTACAGAATACACAAACAGTGAACTTGTCAGTAGAAGCTTCCAAATCAAAATACAGAGAGAAAAAAGCAAATGAATCTCATTGATGTGTGTAAGAATATCCAATAGCTGTGTGAGTTTAAAAACCTGAATAAAATCCAAGCAGTCTAAAGAGACATCAGAACACCCTTAGATGTATTTTAGTCAGTTTTCAAAAAGCCAGTGACAAGAAGTCTTGACAGCAGGCAGATCAGAACGCTGCATTGCACATAGAGGAAGCAGATGACACCACATCAGAAATAACTCGAGGCACAGCCAAGAAGGTTCTGAAAGACTTAAGTCCTGCATGCACAGATAATAGCTTGTGTTCAAGTCAAACCCACACCTTGTTTTCAAACCAACAAAATCTGAATGTATTAATCACTACATCACTAAAAGATACCACGTTAAAGAAAGGTAGTGAATCAAAGAGCATGGAAGTGGTTTGTGGGTAAATGCAAAACAATTTTTATCTCTCCTTAATTTTCTTTTTAACAGACAACTAACAAAATGAAAAGGAAACCAATGTGTTTATATACATGTAAAATGTATGAGAAAAGGGGTAAGACTATGTACACTATTGTGAAGTAGGTAAAACAGGTATAAAATACCTGATATTGGTAGATCGTGATGAACGCTGGATACTTAACGTATTTCCAAAAGGTATCAGATTAAACTATAGCTATAAGCAGCAACAAAGGGAAATGTAAAAACAAGATGACTAATAGAAATCAGAGAAAAGAATTCTATTTTAGATTTCTATTTATATTGAGATGTAAAATAGCCAGAACTAATCTCTGATCATACACAAGGACTCTGGTTTTCTTTAAGGCATACTGAAGAAAAAAGAAATGTTTTAGAATAATGAAAATATTCCACATAGAGGTATGGATTGCACAAGTTAAACAATTTTGAAAATTTATTGAGTAATGCATTTAAAATGTGAGTTTTTTTTCCATATAAAAATTGTGCTTAAGTCAAAGAAGAAACGTGCTTTAAATGTGGAAAATGTCTCATATTAAAACTTTTTTGTTTTATGTATATTTTAAGGTCTATTGAAGGCTTTAATGTTTTAGGTTGGTCTGCATGCCAGAAGGTGATACTTTTATTGCTTTAAATATTGCTCCTATTTAATGAATTTCATTTTTATTTCTAATATGAGCTAACATAATCTTACTCAGATTTAATAGCATATGAGAGACTCTATATGAATTCTATAATATAAATGCGATTATGTATTCCACACTTTGAAGAATGCACATATACAACTTTATTTACTTCTGTTACAAAAAAAATAGAAAAATTATGCATCCAAAAACAACTTTCCCACCACCAGTCTAAGAATACATAATTTTATCAGAATAGCTAAAGCTACTTGTATGTAGCAATTATATCTGCCTAATGTGTCTTATATTCTTTATGCTATATTATCAATCTATTTATCTTCTTTGAGGTCTATTTTTCAAGTCCTGTTTAAGGTCTATCTTGTATTCTGATATTATAGACATATGCTCTTTTGAAGAACTGTCAGCTATAATTTTTAAAAACCTAATATACTTGATTTCCTTTTGAATCTATGTGAGTTTTAATTTGTCTCCACACGAATATGCATGGGTCAGCATTACTCAAACTTGAATGCTAGATTCTTCATATTTTAAACTTTTAACTATACACATGTCTTTTCATGAAATCTGTGTTTCTCACTAGTTGTTTATATTACTATCATCCATTTGATAATCCCTCATTAAAGACTTAACCCCCTTTTCTTTTCAACTTTGGTATTTCTTTTTCATTCCACTGCATATTTTTCCTAAAAAGCAAATAGTCTAATTGTACTTTATATTTTTGCCCCTAGAATGATATTTATCTTCAATTACACAATTTTATGCAAACCATATTTTTAGACTATTTTATTATTTGTTTGCAGAATACTTTTGCCCTTTAGTATGTTAATTTTGTTACTAGTGTCGAATATTTGTTAGAGCTATAGCTGGAAACTAGGTAACACCCCAGTGCACAGAGACCTGAGTTAATCTTCAACGCTGAAACAATCAATTAATTAATCAATTCATTCATTAAAGCCCTCAATATTTTACATTAAAATCATTCTTAAGGTCTTAGAAAATTTACTTTTGAAATTCGAGTGTATTTACAAAATTTAATAGAACTATTTGTTTTATTAGTGAAAATATTAATTCATTTTTATTAATAAACATTCATTTACTTTTATTAACAAAAGCATATCTCAAAAGTTTACTTAGTTTTCATGTACTGAGCAGTAAACTTGATTAGTTTCCAGATATTTCTCAGTTGTACCTCATCACAATGCCAGAGATTGTCATTTGCTTTTTTCTTTATACTCTTATGTATTTGGTACAGGGTCTCACTACACAGCACTGACTCATAGTGATCCTCCTGTCTCAGCCTCCCCAACGCTGGGCTTACAGACTTGCATCAGCATGCTCTGTTTCAGTCTCCAGCTTAGAGCATCTGGGTGGGACTGGCACAGCATGTGATGCTAGGATCAAACCTGAGTCCCTGTGCTTGCCAGGCAGGTGTTTAGATTTCTGATCTATCTCCCGGGTCCCTTTCCTTCATTTTATAATGTTTTACTGGACATCTACAAAAATTCTCAGAAATTGCTGAAATCTTTATAAATAAGCCATCATTTAAATGACTAAGAAATCAGCAACTTTTGTTTCCTTGTGACAGTCATTTCATTATCGCTTTCTATCTATGAAGTAGAAAGTCAGAAATGTCAAACAATAACATAAAAAATCCTTTGATATTGCTATTTTTGTTGTTCTGGTTATTATTCCTTGAGTTGCCCACTAAGGTGGATATTTTCATATGGAAAGTCACATTTTATTCATTTGTCTGTGACATGAAACTCTTTTATATATCACAACTTTCTGTTACTTTAGCTCTTCTTTCTAGTCATTTTTTTATCCTCTTCCCAGTGCTTTTCTTTAATGAGCAGATTCCTGTTTGTTATTCTGAGACTATGGAACACGACTGTCCAATAGAATTTCCACTGTCACATAAGCAGACTTAAATGTACTGCTAGCTACACTGCAAGCACTAAACAGAAACAGATGAGATTCATTAGAACAACACATTTTATGACATTCAGAGTATTATAAATAATGCTTTACTTTTTACTCACAATAAGCAAAGACGTTTACTTTGTTGAGATTTATTACATTTTTATTTAATGGGGGAGATACTAAATATCCCAACCCTAATGGGTGGTTTATACTTTAATATATACCTTGCAGTGCTGACCACTATGTTACAGCCACATGCAGTTATCCAATTGAAAAACTAGCTCTGCTGGAATTATCTGTAAATGCTTGGGAAATTGCATTTACAAATTACAGCATTGATGAGTCTTCTTCGTGTATTTTTTAATGCTCTCCATGTGTCAGGGAACAAAGCACTGGGATTTTCTCATCTTGAAGTTTTTGAATTATTAGAGCTTCTTCTGCCTTTCCCTCTGCTGTAGTTGCATAGCAGAGAGAATCAAGAGAGGTGGAACCGCTTATGTGTTGCTCACCATCCACGTGTGTTCTTGCTCTTATGAAGGTTCTATGTAAGGTCCTCAATCTTTTATTTTTATTTTTATTCTTTTGCTTATCTATACACTGTACCACCGTTTGTTTTAAAGTCTATGAAGCAATTAAAAGCTGTTGTTTTTCCTAGTTCAGAAACGTTCTTATTAGATTTTCCTACATTGTGACCAATTTATCTGTTTATCATAGCCAACATTTTATAGGCTCTCTTTTAAAATTTAGTACATTTGTACTTTAAAATGATCCACGCATGTGAGCTGTGTGTGATTTTTTATCATTGTTGCATATTTCATTGATCTTTTTGTTCATCATTTTTATTGAAATTCTTTTGTTTGTTTGTTTTTGCTTTCCTTCCTTTTGCCTTCGAAGTTGAAGGAAGTGAGCTCGGCACTTTTGCCCTAAACTACACACCTAGCCTGTTATTATTGTTATTTTGAACTACAGTTGTGCTCAATCACAAAATTACCCATTCTCGCCTGAAACTAGTAACTTCCTGTCTTAGCCTCCCAGAGTGTTGGGATGACAAGCATCCAATTCCATATTGATTTTATTTTAGGTCTTACTTACATTTTATAGACCTTTTACTATTGTTGGTATGATTTTGATCAAATAAAGTCTTTTGTGTTTCCTCCAAAGTTCTACTGGGTATAAAGAAACCAAAATCCTGCTTGGATTTATTTTTTTTTTAAATGTCTGATTTGTTAGTTTGGAAATAATTTCTTAACATATTTACAGATACTGTTCTACAAGGGACAGGGTGATACCTCAGCAGAACAAGCACCTGCCTGGCAAGTACAAGGTCTTCACTTTGATCCCAAAAGAAGAAAAAAAAAATCAAGAAACAAAAAAGCTATTGTTGTACTATATCCTAGGAATAAAATTGATAATAATTTGTAGGCAACTAGTTTTATACACCTGGAACCTTTCAAGAGTCTTAGTTGAGTGACTCTTGGTAGCTTGTAATTTCAAGATTCCTTCCCTCTATGTGCTTTTCTCCTTCCCTCTAACTTTCTTGGAGCTAGGTGTCTGCTGACTTCTGCAGTTTTACAAAGCATTTTTTAAATGCATGGTCAATGCATGTGTGTTATTTTCCTCTACTTCTATATTTGCATTAGATCTTGTACCATGCCTGAGCCGAGTCTCCGTAGTTCCTCAATTTCTCTTTCCATTTCTTTATGTTCACAAAACAAGCCAAAATTCTCAAGGTCCTTCCTTCATTTTGTTAATTTGAGCTTCAGCATTGACTGATACCCTTTCTACCTTTTTTTTTTTTTTTTTTTTTTGTGTGTGTGTGTGTGTGTGTGTGTGTGTGTCTTTTTGAGACAGGGTCTCCTTATGTAGTTCAGGCTGGCCTTGAGCTCACTTTTGTAGCCCAGGCTGGTCTTGAACTCACACTGATCCTCCTACCTCAGCCTCCCAAAGTGCTGGGATTACAGACGTGAGCCACCATGCCTGGCACCCTTTCTACTTTTAAGTTAAAATAATTTTAATGTTACTTTGGCAAATTGTTTTTTGTGTGCTTATATGAAATCTCATTGATACTTTTGTAAGGTAAAATGTTAGCTGTATCACTGTTGAGAAAATTACTAGATGAGACCTGGATTTGTTTTAATGTTATGCAGTTAAAAATATACATTGTCCTTAATCTGCCTCAAAACACTTCTTGTTTGACACACGCTCATCCCAGGATACTTGCCAATTTTTGGAGTAGTTCTGAATGTCCTCTTGTGAGTGTGTTTCTTTGTTCTATTACGGCTTCCTAAGTCTGTAATTCAAAATACTTACCTTTGTTCATTTTTGGCTATAAGATTGTGTCTATAATGTGTAAAATTCTTCCAGCAATGTCTCCAAATTTTGGTTAAAATTATAGAACGAAGGAAGACCCAGAGTGTTGTGAAGCCACAGTGAGGTACATTACACAAAAGGAATAGAACATCTGCTGTACCTCAGGAGAAGGGAACCAAAAATGGAAGCCACAGTGAACACAGGAGACACCACTGATGGCTGAAAAGCGAATACAGTCTTTTCAGATACAAAAGTTACATTTTTGATATAAAATATATTCTAGAGCAAAAGCCTTGAGAATAAAAAAAA
>PVJA010005175.1:27500-80736 GCA_004027025.1 Myocastor coypus | reverse complement strand
CATTCTATAGAGTGCAGTGTGTGGGCATGACCCACCTCCCTATTAATGTTGCATAGAAAAAAGAAAGAAAGAAAGAATAAAAACCAGGAAAGAATATACTTCCGTTTGGACTAAGAGGAAGCAGATACATATACAATCAAAGGTTTTGCAATTGCAGTGTGCCACCAGTGAAGCTTGTGACGTTGGAGGCTATTGAATCAAAAGTCTTCTTTAATACAGTATATGATTCCTTTTGTCCCTCTACCCATTTTTCAAGATCATTTCAGTATCATCCTCTGTTGGAAGCCTTCTTTGAGTTTTTTTGATTTTGGGGGCTGGCTCAGCCCACCCTGGGGGGTGGAACAAACCCAGGTCCCAGCACACTTGCCTAAGCAGATGCTTGGACCACTGAACTATCCTGCTGGCCCTGAGTTTATTATATGTATAATATATATTCATTGAGTTATGTATATGTATATATATGTATATGTATATATATATATATATATATATATATATATATATGTATTAGAGAGAGAGAGAGGACAGAGAGAGAGAGAGACTTTCCACATGTATCTAGCACAAGACATTGCTTGATCACTACCTCTGGTACCTGTCAACTATCAAATACCTCAGAACTACATTCTTGAGCTGTCTGCATTTTCTCTAGCAAAGGGTCTTAGGGAAGAGGGAAGGAAAGCAAGGGAGGAGCCGGACAGCCATCCACACTCAACTTAATTACCGCTCACACACTGTAAGCATATTCAGTGACTCCTAGAACACTCCATTCTCCTTCACGCTTCCGTGACCTGAACACTGACATTTCTCCATGTTACCCGACCTTTACTCACTCAGCAACCACCAGCAAATATTTTTCTCTTTCTCTCTTCATGTATTGGATACAAGGTCTTGCTATGTAGTTCAGACTCATAGTGATCCTCCTGTCTCTGTCTCCTCAGTGCTGGGATTACCGGCGTGCACCACCATGCCTAGTTTTGGGGCCCGCTCAATGTGCCCAGGGTTCTGGGTCTGGCACAGCAGGCAGTACCAGGGATTGAACGTACATCCTTACACTTACCGGGCAGGCGCTAAGACCTCTTAGTTAACTCCCCAGCCCACCACCAACATATTCTTCAAAATTCAGATAACTATCACCATTCAGTGCCTTCCGCAGCTCCTCCATTCCCAGGGTTCAGGGCCCTCTCAAGCTCCCACAGGCAGTCCTATGTTAATCTCTCATATCATAAAGGTATACCTGTGCATGGCCCCATTCCACTCAGCTAAGTTTCCTGTAGGTAGGACCATGCTTTACTAACTCTAGTTTCCTTACCAGGCTGCCTAAAATGGAACAAGCTATCATAGGAAGAACATGTGCCATGTGGCAGGTTCTGCAATAAGATCTTTATAACCATAGATTCCACACAGTGACCTTAATCAACAATGCTGTGGAGACCACCTTATACTTCCTAACAATAGCCAAGTAAGCGTACCCACATTCGTATGCCATTTAAGTTTTAGAATCCAAATTCAAGTGTAGCACTAATTCCACTTTCCTATGTATGTCTTTGCTTCCTGGAGAGAGTCAAAAAGTAGTTTTTGAACTAAGAAGTACTTAAGTGTGTGTAAATGACTGGAAACACTCTTCCATGAAAACAGGTACCAAGCTTTTTAAATACCTGAGTGGCTTGTTACACAATCTCACAATATGGGCCAGCATGTGGGTATTACATAGTGTAAACTCCAAGCTTTAGTGAAGATAAAACAGGCTGTGTAAGATGCTTCAGCTTTTTTTCTCTAGTTGTCACTATAGAGGGCTCTTCCCAGTCCTCACTACAGCCCAGGAATATTATATTTGTAATTCTAAGAAATGGTTATTGGAATTCAAGTGAGTTAATTCCAAACTACCACTTCTAGTGCAACCCATGGTGAAAATAACTAACTAAGGCACAGTTGCAGTCAGTGGGGAGCCAAGGGGTCCTAAGTCCTAAGTCCATGGTGATTGCTATCTTGAACAAAGGCCTCAACCCAGGAGCAAACCAAGGTTTTATTAATTTGGGAAGAAAGGAGTAGCTTTAGGATGAGTGACTGAGAATGCAGGGAAGCAGGTGAGTGCTATAAGCTGGACTAGGGAGAAGGCCTGAAATCACCTCTGCACTACGCAGTGGATATGCAGAAAGGACAAGCTGCATAGCACAGATCAGATAGCATGTAATGTTCTGGGGCCAGCGCTTCAGCTCTGCTGCATCATCTTTCAAGCCCCATGAAGTCCCAGCCTCTCTCTCCAGCTGATCCCTGCTGATTGTGTGGAGCACTGGCTCTTCATCCCACCTCATCCTGGCTCACGCAGAGAACTGGGTGGGACCAAAATACACTGGAGCAAAACACAGTGTTTAAAGAGATAAGGAAAAGTCCTACCCATCCGTGTACATGTCTTTACATGGAAATTGAGTCAGGCTCAGCCAAAATGGAGACAACTGCTCCTCCTTCAGGAAGAGTGGCCCAGGAGGCCTTCCATCTTCACCATCTGCATACACACTTATTTTTTATTTTTATTTTTATTTTTATTTTATTTTATTATTTATTTATTTATTTATTTATTTATTTTGTCTTTTTGAGACAGGGTCTTTCTATGCAGTTGAGCCTAGCCTTGAGCTCACTTCTGTAGCCCAGGCTGGTCTCAAACTCTCACCAATCCTCCTGCCTCAGCCTCCCAAGTGCTGGGATTACAGGCAGGAGCCACCACACCCGGCTACACACTTATTTTTTTAAAGATGGGACTTCTTACAAGAGAAATAGGCACAAATTAAAAGATAGGCTTAAAGATAGCTTCTAGACTAGCATGAGTTAGAAACAAGATGAAGGTCAAAGTACAGCCATTTCCAGACCTCTGGGTAGGTAGGTAAATGCTGCATCTTACACATAAGGGAGAAGATGGTTATGCACTGGGGAGCTTTTCAAAGTACACAGTGGCAGGGACAATACAGTACTTAAATCCTTTTGGGGGGAAATGATAGCATCTCTTTTGCTCCTGGCATATGAGAACTCCATGGAGAACGCTGGGAAGACAGCTGGGAACAAAGGAGCCTGAACCCAATCCAGAACTGCTCTTCTGCCTTCAAAGGGTAGGACTAGTCGGTCCAGTCAGGAAATGTGGCTTCAAATGAGGAAGGCACATGTGAGTTAGCTTACTCCAGATCAGATGTTCCCCTAGTGCTTCTCCCACAAAGCTACAGCTTAGCCTTGCTCTTCGGGGCTTCTGAGCTAAGTGACCAAGTGACCAAGATGGGCAGCACTGCGCACCCTCAGGGGAAACATTCTGGCAGACACCACATTATTTAATCTACTTTCTTTTCCTGTTGAAATCGCTTGCTTTAGGAGGAGGAGGATGAAGAGGAGGAAGAAGAGGAGGAGAAGGAAGAGGAGAAGAAGAGGAGAGGAGAAGAGCAGGAGGAGGAGGAAGAGGAGAAGGAGAAGGAGAAGGAGAAGGAGGAGAAGGAGAAGGAGAAGGAGAAGGAGAAGAAGAGGTTGGAATGAAAAGAATGTAAGTTTATTTTAATGGGAAAAGAATAAGGAATTTGGGAGCTGTCAAAGTCCCATTTGTTTAATTGTTTAACAAAAGAGCATTCTTTCTACTGAACAAAAATTCAAACTTCAAATTTTGGGATAGATATCTGATTCTGGCATGCTTTAATTACTAATAGCAGAAGCACTGAAAACTCCACTGTTGTTACAAGGCAACCCCATAATCGTACTCTAGTATTTACTAAGGATTACCCACGCTGGAAGAGACAAAGGTCAGGCAGAGAGGGTGCCACAACCGAAAGAGAAGACGTATGGCCCTGTTATACAGAAGAGATGTGTTCAAAAAACAGTACAGGACCGTACGAGAAAATTTTAAATATAGTCCAAAAAGTTAGTTTTATAGTCATGGACAAGGTCTCCAAGCAGAAGCAGAAGGAGATAGGCATCAAAGAGTTGCTTTTATAAGTTAAAAGTTGTCTTGTTATAAGGTATTCTTGTTCTCATAAAAATGTGGAAAAGAAGCAGAAGTGTACGAACCAGCATTCGAGTGTTCATTCAACAAATATTTGCCCAACACCTGCTTGTACAAGGCCGCGTGTCAAGGGCTAGCATGACAGTCCTTCTTTTTCATCAAGAGTGGAGAGACTGTGCTGCAGGAACAAAGGGCACATTTTAGCTATATGACTTCGGATGAGTCACTTAACCTCTCGGAGGCTTAGTTTCCTCCCTTGTGAAATAAGAGGATTAGCCACCAGAGGTTTTCAGAGTTTTTCCTTCTTTTCTCTTACAGCTCTGACAGTCTTTTCTGTTCTAATGAAATCTAAGCACAACCTAAATTTATTTTTAAAACCTTAATAGATTTGCTTTGGAGAAGGAAAAAGAAAGGATATACCTTTTATTCAAGGCTTTCCCCCACTTTTCCCACAGTCTATGCCCCAAATTCCCCTCTGCAGAAGCTCTGCATGACAAGGAAATTGTATTTTAAAACAACTCATCTTCTTGACTCCTTTGAAGTTGTAGTGTTACAAGAAGAAGTCAGAGACTCAGGTTTTTTTGTTTGTTTGTTTGTTTATTTTTAAAACAGAGATTAATTATAAAGAATACCTGGGCCAGGGAGATAGCTCAGCAGAACAAGTGCTTGCCTAGCAAGTGCAGGGTTCAAAGTTTGATATCTGGTACCAGAAAGAAAAAGAAGAAAACAATAGACGAATCCCTGAATTCTAGGATGATGAAATAGTGTAGCTTCATAAATGAGATGATAAAACAGATACTTGAAGAACTGCTGTTTCAGAGTGTCTAGTGATCTAGTGATAGGAAGTGAAAGAGGGGAATTAGGTATTAAATGATAAAAAACTAGGTTGGCTTTTGTGTCTGGGAATGGCTAGAGTTAAATGAATCTAGCTGTGGAAGAGGCTGGAGGACTCAGTACGACTAAGGGGAGAGGAAAGAGAGAGAGAAAAAAAGTAAAAAATGGCATTCCATGTTTGAAATCCAATATGGCGCTACCGACACACCTGGAGAAGTAGATCTCAACTGGGTGCACCTGGGAACTGGCTGGAAAGCTTTAAAAAATACTGATATCTGTTCTTACTCCCAGTAGGTTTTCAACTAATTGGTTAGGGAGTGCCACTCAGGATCTTTAAAGCCCCCCAAGTAATTCTAATATGCAGCCAAGGTTGAGAACCCCTGAATTAGGAGGACGGAAACTTATAGAATGTTGTTTTGTTTTGTTGTTGTGTGGTAGCACAGGTTGAACTAAGGATCCTGCCGCTTATTCTACTTGAGCATTTCCCTGGCCTCTCTATAGAATATGTTTTAATGAACTGTCTTCTACTACTTTTATGGTTTAGCTAATATTTTATTAAAGATTTTCAACTCCTTTCCCCACTTTATACTAACCGGGATTTGAAGGGATACCAATCTCTGTATTTTTCCAAAGTTAAAAAAAAATCTATGATAAAATCTTCATTTGACAAAAAAATATGTGCTCTCTTAAATCACCATCTCTAAGAGGGTACTATTAAAAAAGGGAAGTGAAGATCAGCTTCAGTCAGCCTCAACCTAGCAAAATCAAACAAGATGAAATTTTAAGTCACAGCAGTCCCAAATATTTGTATAGCCTTGTTGAGTTTTCAAACCTCTTGTACAAAAATGATCCTAACAATCATTCTATTATTTAATAATGACAGATAATATGGTTGTTTTGGTTTGGTTTGGTTTTGGTTTTTTCTTCTAGGTGAGAAAAAAGAGCTCCAGAAGTTAGGAAACAAGCCTAAGCCCCAGAGGTAGATTTCAGTTACAAGATCTAAGAACCTTTTCCTACTCTGCTATTCCGTATTTTCCATCAAGCAAACAATCGATTGAGTTTTTCAAGAACAGGATCTCAAATTCAGCTCTAAGAGGGAGTGGTGGGTGTTTACACCTAAATCATCTTTCTTCTGTCTCCCATGGGGCGTTACCAGTAAAAACTTAGTAAAAACAAAACAAAACAACAAAAACCTTATTTTCTGCCTCTTACTAGAACTATAAAAAGTGCAAGTTTCTTGAAGGACAAGACTATGTATGATTACAAACATTACGTTTCCTCTCCAAAGAACATCCTTTTTTGTTTTTGAGATCATGTCTTACCATATAGTTCAATAACTATAGCTCACTTATCTAGCCAAGCTGGCCTCCAATTTATAACAATCCTCCTGCCTCAGCCTCCTTCCTGAATTCTGAGATTCCAGGCCTGCTCCACCATGCCCAGCGCCACAGAACTTCTAAGAGTTCTATTTCCTTTCTAAACTCTGTCTTAACCCAATTCACTGATCTTTTAGCTGGGTGCAATAGAGATATTTTCCAAATTAATTCTCTTCATTCTTTTCTGAAGACAGAAGCACTTTTTAGTACAGCCTTCAGCGGTTCTCAACCTCTCTAATGTCGTGACCCCGCAATACAGTTCCTTATGTTGTGGTGACCCCAAGCCAAAAAATAATTTCAGTGGCTACTTCAGAACTGTAATTTTGCTACAGTTATGATTCAGAATGGCTTTAGGCGACACCTGTATTTTGGTCATTCGACCCCCACTGGGGTCGGGACCCACAGGTTGAGAACCGCTGCTCTACAGGGTCTACAGTGCCTCACTGGGACTCCTAGTGATTCTCCTGTTTACAGCCTTCCAAGAGCTGGGATTACAGGCACGTGCTACCATGCCCAGTCTCAATCCCTGTCTCAGCAAACCCTGGATGGGGCTGAACATAGGACCTTGTGTCTGCCTCAGCAGGCACCTTAATCACTCCCTTTTCTAAATAATAAATAGCACTTCAAATAAAGTTAAAGTGCTGCTTTGTCTTCCCTGAGGTTTTCCTAGGTTTTCCCAGTTTCTTTCATAATCTCTTAGTGCAAAAGTTTTTGGGGATCCATTGCTTTTTTTGACAATGTCGTCTCGATATGGATTTAGAGCCTCCTTCTGTATAGCATACATACCAAAATCAAGACTTGGGTATGGACAGGATCAGTGTACAGTTCAGAGGAACTACTACTGACCATGATTTTAAATTAAAGTTTGTTAGCTTTCATAGGTCATTAGTTGGAAGGCTAAGCCTGCCTTCTTCTGGGTCAGTATTAGTGATCTATCAGCACCATAATCGGAAGAGGAAGAATGGAGTTCTTTAAATAGTTTTTACTAAGGTGTGGAGAGCAATGACACTGGGGGTAACTGGGCATAGGGACAATCTGAGCTTTCTTATGACCACCAAGAGAGAAAATGATTTTCCCAGCAACAGGTCTGTAGATGGGGCATAAACTACCATGTGAAGGTACTCTGAAAACATGAAGGAAATAACGTTTTCTTCGAACCAGGATTTGTAAAAGAAAAATATCCACATATGTAACCTACAGAGGGTACAAAAATATTTAGGATAGGAAAGTCATCCAGTTTGGGCTTTTTCAATTTGGCAGTAAGCCCAATAAAAATATCTCAATATATTCAAAGAAATCATTAAAAGCAATAATTGAGAAACTGTGTCACTTATAAGTTCTATGGGTTATCTTCGAAGTTTAGAATATGTTACTTCAATTACAAAAAAAGATAGGGGCTGAGGAAATCGCTCCATGGCACAAGTGCATGTCTGGAAGGTACAAGGTCATAAGTTCAAACCCTGTCCCGCCAAAAATATTTTTTAAAAAAGACAAAAAAGATAAGTATGTATCTGCCCACACAGTCTTGTATGGACATAAATACAAGGAAGAATTTCAAATTACCTCTCCTTATGAAAGTTTTATGCTAGACAAAGTTCCTGCCACAAAATAGCAGGTGAAGGACTTCTAGTAGAGCTGCAATTGCCGTAATGTTGATTAAATATACACTTAGCATAGGGAAAAGCTTTTCTGTGGCATGGCAGAGTCTTTCTAGTGCTATTAAAAACCCTTCAAGTACAATCTTCTAAAAGTGGCACTTTGGTGAGCAGTGTGACAACACACCTGAAGTTGCATTGCTATGTAAAACAGGCTGGAATTCCGAGACAGCAAGGCATGTGAGCAGTGCTACCTTCCATACGCTGCCATATGCACGTGTAATTCTCAATATGCCGCACATAGGAGAGCCTGCTTTATTTTACACTCACAATTTGTCTTGGAAAGCAAGTAGTACCAATTTAATTTATCCATCCTTCATTGTATCACATTCACTAGGTTTTGTTCCTAATAATACTGAGCAGTTTTCTTGAATCATAGATACACATGCACATCTCCATCCACTGACGGTGCAGCGTGAGGATATACCTAAAGGACAAACACTACCAAAGCAAAATATAATTAGAAGAAGTTGTCTTAGGAGCAAAAAACACTTCCCCAGCAGGAAGACTGGGTATGCTTTGAAGCTCTGAATATGTTTGTGTTGAATGAAGTTTAAACATTTCTTTAGAATTTAAAATCATCCATCATTACTTAGATATCACATATTCCATATCATGATAAAATCTGTCTCTCTCATACAACACACACACACACACACACACACACACACACACACACTGCAGTATGCTTCTAGAGAGTTCTGTTTTCATTAAGTAAAATGGTATTACAATTAAAAGACAAGGATTAAAATATAATAATTTTCAAAGATGTTCAGAATTGTTAAGTTGAAATTGATACAGAATGATAGCAAAGCCATATCTCTTAGAGATGCATTCACTTTTCCTCTGTTCTCCAAGCCTACCCTATATATATATATATTTTCCCCATGATGAGGCGAAACTGAGGATTAGGTGCCTAAGCCTTTTCCACTAGTGCCAGGCTTAGCAAAACTCTTCCTCCACAGGGGTTATGTAGAAATAGTAGCTGCAAGCTCAACCACTAGGCACTGAGTGCTAGTTGGGAGAACAGAACACAACTGTCGATTGACACTTGCCTTCGACAATTTGAACAGAGTCAGGTCACCTGACCCCCAACCTCACACACAGCTTAGTAAACTGTATTGCTCCCCAAAGAATAATTTATCTTTCCCTCTTCAGAGTGTTACACTTCACTCCAAAATGAGGTAACTGAGACTGCACAACTGACTGTATATCAAAGCATAACTGTTCGAGAAGGAATCAAGATTAGGGGATTTAGTCACAAAGGCAATAAAATGCACTCTATGCTGCTTTCCATTTGATTAAGCACCTGTCTAACTAGGACAAAAATGTTTTCCCTTGAGCCTAATAATACAAACTTTAAATTCAGTATATTTTAGTCTATTACTAGTTTTTCATAATCTATTTTAATAGTAGTATTATTTTTCAAAACTGAAGTTAAAAAGTGATTAATACTTTGTAGAGTTAAATCAAAGAGAAGCGTCATCATAGATTTTGAGCCAGGAAAATTAATCATGACTAAGAAAAAGCTACAAAATGCATTATGCCTTATAGCTAAGTTAGAAGTAGAAAAGCTTTAGAAACCCAGGTACTGTGCCCTTTATTATACCACTGCCATGCTATGTATTATCTCTCTGTGTACGCTACCTATCATAGGGCACAAAGGAAATCTCAGTGTGTCTTTAATGATAATTTTTACCTTAATTTGCTTCTTGTCACTACTAAAATTTGTCAGAAAATATATGAGCCTAAAAGAAAAGTACATCCTGTTTATGCTCACATATTGTAAGACTAATGTCTTCATGTCCATATGTGCTTACACAAGGAATGCCATGTAAAAGAAGCAAGTACACAATCAGCAGTAGAATATCCTATGGAAATAACTGTATGTCAGCATAGAGGAACTTGGCAATGAAATATGCTTCTTAGGTATAAAATATCAAGCAAAATGAAAACAAGCTGTGAGCTATATTGAATGTCACAGGTGTAACAGAAGAGAGCAGCTACTAAAACAGTTATACATAAGATCATGAGCAAAACTGTACATGACTCTTGATTTTGGTCTTGAAGAATGAGCAGGGTAGAGAATTAGGAGGGTTGGGAAAGCACAAAGCAAGGCGAAAATGGGCAATGTGTGCAAAGTATGTCTAGGACACATTAAAATCAAGTATCCTTGCTGGACATGAGGGAAAAAAAAAAAAACAGGTTATTTTCTAATTAGGGAAGTAAGGGCGAATTTATTCTTAGTAGAGTGAAAGTTAGACAGAGCTCTCAGGTAAGCTACGGACAAGGAGAGGGAGAGCTCTACTTTTAGACTACACAGTAGGGGATAAGAACAGGAAGGAAGACTTGCAGCCAGAGTCGACAACTCCAGAACTCTCTTCCCTTCAAAGAACAGCTTATCAAACACTAGGAATTTTCCACTCATGTTTCTAGAAAAGAACAAGAAGAGTCCAACAATTTCTTTTGTGAGGAGAAGCAGAGAAAGACAATAACCCAGTAACTGATGCAGACAAGAAGCCAGGGACACAGCTCGGTGTCAAAGCATGTGCTTATCAGCTACAAGGCCATGGGTTCAATTGGCAACACTACAAATACAGCTATATATTTCTCTATACATTCCATGTCTACATGGACTAAAAGAAAATGTAGAATGTATAAGGCTAGAAAAGGATATTAGCTCTGGCATCAAGCCTTTCAAATGTAACATGGTAGAGCAGAGAGCTTATACTGTAAGATTTAAAGTTTGTTTAGCCCCCCACGCCCCATGGCTGGTTTCACAGGTACCTCATGTGTCTTTATCCACATCATGCAAATGATCAGTATTGCATCTATGCATACTTTATGACTGATGTATTCTCAGGCATGCTTCAGAAAAACAAGGAATTTTAATTTGCAAAATGTAGATACATGGCTAAAAGTACAGAGATCAAACAGTATTATAAAATAGAGATAATAAACCTTTTCCAAAAACCAGACAATTTCAATTGAGTAGTGTTCAAATATTGAGTGATTCTGAATTATAGAGAGCCTTGACCAATATTTATTGCTCCATGTTTTAGAAGCAATTTCCATTTTGATGGGTTGCTTCAAAAGTGGTATTCCAAAGCAGTTAGGTAACGTAAAAATATAGGATCAAGATTATGTCTGTCAGATGAAAAATACAGCATTTATGCAGCATTATATAATCCATTCGCTGGTTTATGAGCCCAAGGTTCCCAAGGGAGTGTCACAAACCCACATAATATGCCACAGGGTTACATTTTGCATTTGAGACGCTAAATGAACAGGAAATACTTTCTGAAACCACAAGTATACTAGCATACTTCTACTCTGTACCAAAAAACATGTCCAGATTTAAAATAATTTCAATTTGGCAGCTAAAGATGTTCTCAGTTTGAGAGAAACAACATTAAAGTGCATGCACTTTTCCTCCAGGATGTCAATTGTTAAGATACACAGCACATAAATCAGATGGCCAAATTGGGCCTATGAAAGAACAGTTACCAATGATTCAATGTCAAAGAAGCCCACTGCAGTTTTCCCCAAGGATAAAGCCAGTATTTCTTAAACCCCCTAGCTAACTGCCTCCAATAAAGAAAGAGCACATGATTCTTAATTTCAAAGATGACATCACACCAAGGATAGTGTGTGGACAAATTAGGAGTGGACATAATTGTGATTCAAAAGAAAAAAAATAAACATCCTGGATATAAATTGAAAAAAAACAAGTGTAGGTGTAAGATAATAAATATATTACAGAGAAAAACTGCAGTAATACAGCAGTCCTTTGCAGCAGAAACAAACGTGTAAAAAAGCTGTATAGTTGGAAAAGAAACAAAAATTAATCCTGCTTGAAGATTAAACCATTTTCAAAAAATATAACTTATCTGGATATATACATAAAATACATACAATGTAACAAAGCATCTATGTATTTCACCACTATTTTGTCTGATTATTAAATTTACCAGTTCTATCTAAAAATAAAAATAAAAAAAAAAGGATGGAAAAATTTAAAAGCAAATAAAATAAGATTACCTAAATGTAAAAGTATAAAAGGGAGTCAAAAATTTTCAGTATATGAGCTAAGGAGATTAAAGCACCTGCTTATGTAGACACAGGGGCTGGAGGTTCAATCCCCCAGGGCATGCTGAGATGGTGAGACTGGGCATGATGGCACACGCCTGTAATCCCAGAGCTTGGGAGGGTGAAAAATCAAGGATCACTATGGCCCTATCTGTGTAATGAGACCCTGTAGATCCCACAGTAACTACATTAAAAAAAAAAAGATTTTGAATATACAAGACTCATACACAGTCATGTTATTTATTTATTTTTATTTTTATTTTTATTTTTGTCTTTTTGAGGCAGGGTCTCGCTATGCAGTTGTGGCTGACCTTGAGCTTACTTTTGTAGCCCAGGCTGGTCTTGAACTCACACCAATCCTCCTGCCTCAGCCTCCTGAGTGCTGGGATTACAGGCGTGAGCCACCACTCCTGGCTCAGTCATGTTATTTTTGATTAGAATATTATTATAAATTGTACATTCAAACTTGTGACTAATAATTTTAGAATCAATGAAATAAGTGAAAAAAGTTAGAATTCTTTTGGCTTCTTACCTAATAAACCTGACCATAACTTCTAAAACTTTTAAAATGCCAGACTTAGCCCAGACTAAAACCACTCATTTCCCTAAGCATACTGTGGCGTTGACCTCCAGCTCAGTATTTTCCAGTGTGCTTTTGAATAAGTTACCCGCCATGTTGCCTTTTAGTGTTTAGCTTAGAGTCAGGACCATGGGACTCCAAAATAAGCTTCTTCCCAAAGGAAATGGACATTGGCTCCTGACCACAGATTCAAGAATACACTGCATTTTGTTTTTATTATAACACTAAATTTATCTTTTAAATTGGTGAGGTTTCTACAGGTCAAAAACTGACAGGCTATGTACAAAATCTGGACTTTATATTGCTTTTTTACATTTTGTATGAGTGGTCTCTTTAGGAAATTGATATAATCTACAATAAAATAGGGTGTCTTATATATGAGGAAAAGAAAGAGGAAGTAAAAGAAGAACAAAAGGGGAAGGAAAAGCAAAAGGAAAGAAAAAGAAGTAAATATGGCAACAGTGTACCTTTATTTTCCCAAATCAGAAATTGCTTATGTTTAGATCTAATAGGGAAGGTTTGATCTTACCACATGTCCTTCTCTCCCTTTGAATCAGTCTATGCCCAGGCAGCCTCTGAATTTCTCATCCTTGGTTTATAAATGTGGGTATTTTCTTACTCTGCTACAGAATGTGACCTATTTTAATTTTTAAGCTTTGGATGCTTAGAACATATTACAGCATGTTAATAAATCCAAAAGTAACTAAACTAGTAAGTCAGTTAATGAGGGGTTATGAAGTTGTCCAGTTTACCCAGAATAATTGTGGTTACTGCGTATTTCATTTCACCTGCACAAAGCTATATGAGTGAAAACTGAACCCCAGCCCCCAGAGAATTAAGGACAGAATTAACCCTTTTGATTAATACAAACAAACAAAAATAGTTTTGGAACAAAAGAACAGGGAAATATGTAAAACAACCAGAGCCAGAGGAATTTGTAATTAGAGCAGAGAACAAAACGTTCTGTTCAAGGAAAAAACAAATCAAAATGCTTTTAAATTTAGTTCCAAGAATTCCCTCCAAACAGTAAAGCCCAGATGTGAGCTAATCTTTACAAATTTTAAACACTCAGTCAATGTTATCTTAAACATTTCTTTGTTACAGCTCATAAGGAAAAGGCTAGTTTTCTAACATTACCATCTTATTAAATAAGGATATGATTCATAAAAATAAAACATTCTATGCTTTTGCTGTCTATTCAAAGCACAAAAACACTCAACATTTCCTACTGAAATTGTCAAACTATACTTTTTCAAACAATAAGGACAATTTTGTTTAAAAAGTAAATCAAATGTTTAATTTTCTACTACCAAAAACTATGAAAAAAGACCTAAAACCTAAATATAAATTGAATTATTTATATGAGTTACATGTGCCTAAATAAAAATGCATTCATGTTAAAAGTTGTTTTGTTCAGGTTTAAAAAAAAAAAAATGATGCATTAGAGTACGAATCACTAAGAACCACACACAGGGCTGGACTTCTAGAAATGTCTATGGACTTAACTGGAGGTATCAGTAGGAAATACCAATGCTTTTCACAGGGTAAAATTATTTATACTTACATTTTTAAGGCATTAGAATATTTAAATTCATAAACGTACAGCCATATGACAGCCAATGTATTTTCTGCGAGAGAAATACAAAAATCTCATATAAAGTTTTTTTTTTTTTTGCATGACACGGAGGTTAAAAATGTCTTCTTAATTAAATAAAACAGTCTAAATTCAAGACAATGAAGAATTAGGAAAGACATTTTAAAAAGACATGTAAACCTATTGTAGATCTATTTCTACCATAGATTATTATAATTCCTAAAGGAGTTTGAAAATCTATTCCTGGAAGGTAACACAGAAGACAGACTTTTATTAATGTTATGTCCTCTGACATCTTGTCTGTGAAATAGGCAAAAGCATTAACTTTCAACAGTGGGCATGTTAAAAAAAAAAAAAATGAGCAAATTCTAAATAGGTATGTGGAGCAAGGTGACCCAGCTTAGTTGAACAGAGAACCAAAATGTAATCAAATGAAACTTAGGACCTTAGTACCAGAGAGAGTAAGGGAAACAAGAAGGCAAACACAATTTAAGAATCTGTGAAGAAAAAGTAGAAGTCAGGGGCCTGGCGGGATGGCTCAGCGGTCTAAAGCGCCTGCTTGGGGAAGCTTGGGCGGCTTCAGGGACTGCGGTTCGATCCCAGGCACCACATGCTGCACCAGCCCTTCCCTCGGGGCGGGCTGAGCCAGCCATAAAAATGAATGAATAAACAAAGGTTCTGAAACAAGAAAAAAATAAATAAGTAAAATACCAAAACAAAAAAAAAAAAGTAGAAGTCACATACGCGTGCAACATTCTGCTACACCAGGGCGCGACAGGCAGGCCTTTAAAGAATGCTAGGTTGAAAAGGAGGCAGCTCAGCCTCCCGCAACTTCCGGTAGCCCAGCTGCCTGCAGCACCTTCCCATGACCCATTTTCAATGAAGGAAACTGAAAGAAACCTCAGAGCAACAGGGCAGAGTAAACCAGAGCTTTGTGAACTGGTCATGAACCACCTGAAACCACACCTCTAGTTTCCAAGTGAAAGCAAATCCCACGGACGCGTCTCAGCCTCTAAGCAATTACACAACTGGCATAGCCTCTTGATCTAGCTGGGCATGTCCATGTGTGTGTGTGTGCATGTGTGCGCCTGTAAAGCCGCCTGTCTCTCTGTATGTGTTGAGCGGGCAAAAAGAAGAGGAGCAAGAGGTTGATTCCTGAGGAAGAGTTGTCAGTGTAAAAATAAAATGCAAGAAAAGGAAACAGAGACTGTATCTCAATCTCTCTCACTTTCCATGGTGCCCAGCAGGTACCAAGTATATCTTGCTCATGAGGCTTTTGATCCAAAGGAACCAGAATTAGAGTGGTTATACAATTTAAAAACATACGGATGCAAAAAGAAATATGAAATAACCTTTCAGAGCAGAAAACAAAATGCCAACAGAACACATTCACACTAAAAAGTACTATAAAAAGTAAAACATACTATTTTGTTTCTGTGTGATTCATTAGCACCAAGTATATAGTTTTCCTTTTTAAAATAACAACCTAAATATCCCATTGGAATATATCTAAAACACTAAGAAATAGGATAAAAACACAGGAAAGAACAGGAAGAAACAGGTCCAATACAGTGAAAACATTTGGCCGAGATTACACAGCCATGGAGTACAGTAAGAGGAAGATGTAGACTTTGTCTTTCTGCAGCCATGCCTGATCATATTACTATAAGACCAAATAAAAAAAATCTCACTCTAGATACCTCCTGTGCCTTTCCTAGCCTTTCTACAACATAGGTTAACCCTTTCTTTGGATGTGAGACTGTACTCGTCGTATCTTCTTTTTGGGATCATGTCTTTATGTACCTCTTTCTTCTCTAAGCTTGGTCTTTCCTTTTCCTTTGACATGAGCTATAATTTTTAAGAATGTCCAAGCTCTATGATTCTTCATCTCAAGCCACTACCTTAGTCCCTTCATTGACAGATTCCTAACATGGTGCCTGTATTTCAGATCTCAGCATCATCTGCGTTCACTTGATCCATAATCATTACAATATGGTTACAAAGCCTCACACAACTCTAGCTTACCTGAAATCCCTGCCTTCTGTTCCTCAGTGGCAACCCTGTAAGCATGTGGACTCAGCCTAACTGTCACCTTTTCCAGCAAATCTATGCTTAATTTCTTAAAAATGTGTACTGTTATTAAATGAGCAATATCCTGTACATAAATATTTTAACTAATTGGACATTAAAATCTGTTGTTCTACCAGGGCACATTTGAAAATGAAAGACTTTTAATAATGTGTGGGAAACACATTGGGCCCGGCAGGATGGCTCAGTGGTCTAAAGCACCTGCAGGAGGCTGCAGGGACCTACGTTCGATCCCTGGCACCACATGCTGCGCCAGCCCTGCCCTTGGGGTGGGCTGAGCCGGCCATAAAAATGAGTGAATAAACAAACAAAGGTTCTGAAACAAGAAAAAAATAAATAAATAAAATAAAAAATTCTTTAAAAAAAAAAGTTTTAAAAAAAAATGTGTGGGAAACACAGAAAACTGTATTATCCCATCTGAACTAAGATGCTGGTTCCCATAATTAGAGAATCTACCAGTTCATACTTAAATTCACTTGTTCAGATGTCTGTAGTGCACTCAACAAACTATAAGCTTTCAAGGTCAGAGACATCTTTCCACCCCACATGCTCAGTACATCTTGGATTCTTAATGTTTCTCAAATAAAAATGCTATGTGAAGACTAAGACAATGTTCTAAAAAGAAGGCGGTTAATAACAATAGTTTCTTTAGTAGGAAAAAAAAAGTCTTAATGAGGAAAGACATTAGGTCTTATAGTTTAACATTTCAACAAAACCAGTGTGAAATCTCATGAGCGTTTCTGAACTTAGAATATTTCCTGCTATGCCTAAAGGTAGGCTAGAAAACAAATGGCTTATAAGTTAGATCTATTATTTTACTTTCATTCCCACTTCAACATCTGTTACTTATCATTTTTATGTCATTTGCTTAGTGAAATATTGCTCCAAGTATCCAGGTAGTTAAATGCCTCCCCTTCTATACTCCCAAGGCACTTTGTTGAGATTCAATAATTAATGGAGGGTCTCCAGAGTACTAGGCACAGTGTCAGGAGTATTCGCATACACTGTCACTTAACCCTTCTGGTAACCCTGAGAGATAATGTTACTGTCCCCATTTCAGAGATGAGGAATACGATATGGAGGATTAAGAGAATTTCACAAGATTACAAGGTAAATCAGGGAACCTGTAGTGAAATTCAGCTTCTACAGTAGCCTGATGCTCACAATGACAGAATTAAGCACGTTTATGACATGATTATTTATGACCCTTCCTCCCCAGGGAACCCATCTGGAATCTATGAGCAGCAACAATGTCCCCTTAAAAAATGACCAGCAAATAGCTCATTTTGAGACTGATAAAAAACACAGCTTTTATGTTCTAATAAATAACAATAAACATGTTTATATTCATTCAACTTAGAATCTGTATAGACCATTTAGCATCTCATTAGTGTTTCTTAATATCTAACGTTCAAGTAACTGGATTCCAGGTATGCTCTGCCCTACGAAGCATGTTTATCAGATAATGTGCTACTTTTCTAAAACTAAGAAAATACCAGACCTACCGCTGCTAAGTGTAAGTCCCTGTTTGGACTAATTTAGCCTTCATCTAGGTCCTGCTCACAGAAGATTTGTTCTATCCATGTTTATGCCTGCATACGAAAACATTAGGATTACTAGTTATAGTGTAGTGTACCATCTCTATCGTGTACACACTGCCCCCATGGGAGCCTCCAGTCACTGGGTGAAGCTCCCAGAATAGCACCACAGTGGTTCTCTCAGAGTAAGCCAGGACATCTGGGTTATAACAGGAAGAAACACAATGAAACATGTTAAGCAGGGAAGAAAGTTGAGCCACCTACTTCCTATAACACAAGTACTCTAACATTCCTCTTAAAGCATCTCATGTCCTCTATGCGAGGGTCAGCCTTCTTAAAGACCGGGCTAGAAGTCAAGCAGGAAAAAGATGCCTAGGAAGAGGGCAAGAAGAGCCCGAATATGGACTTTGAAATCTCTCAGCTCTGAGTTTGGGCCCCAGTTCCACAACTCACTAGTGAGTTGTAGGTTCTCAGACAGGAAACATCCTCTGCAACTGGTCTAACTCTGTATCCAAGGGGGATAATGTAATAATTTCTCCTCGCAGAGCTGAGGGAAGTTATACAGACTTTAGTATATATAAGGCACACTGAATTGTGTGGAACAATTATATGTGCTTAATAAATATTCTTGGCATTTGTACTTTCCGTCATGCCCCAGTACTGGAAAAAAAAAAAAAAAAAAGAAAAAAAGAAAAAAAAGAAAAGAAAGAAAGAAATCTGTATTTTCCCTCATCCCTCTACTAGCCTCTCCAGCAGCACATCTGCTCCCCTCCACCCTTCTTTTAGGAAAGAGATGAAAGAGGGCTCCTCTCATTGCATAGAGCAGTGTAGTACGCCCAAGAGAGCGGGAGCATTGGTCATGCCTTTGGATTCTCCCACTCTACTTATGAGCTGTAAAACTGCAAGCAGCTTGTTTAGCCTCCCCCAGGTTCATTTTCAAGTTTCATAAAGGGATTTGTTTTTTCCCCCAGCATACAGGACTTCTGGTTAGAACTAAGGTTATTCTTGCTCTCCCTCTATCTTCCTTGGCAGACCTTCTCCCAGCCTGTCCTGCACCCTTTCAACAGAGTACTGAAAGGAAATGCAACTACCCAACAAGGGCAAACTAAGGGAAGAAAATCAGGGAGGCCTAGACAGCCCAGGCTCAGTACCTGGCCCATACTCTGTCCTTCTCATTCAAATCACTAGCTCAGCACCACTGCTCTACAGGACAGGGAGGCCTTGCAGCTGCATAATACAGGTCTTACTTCCAGGGTCTCTCACCTAGCAGGGAGTGTGTGAGCTCTCTTCACTGTCATGGGAGCTGGAGCAGGGGATGCCACACTCCCTGATGGCTCACTGTTAATTTGAAACACAAATCGTGTCTTTCCAAACTACAGCAGTTCTGATAAGCAAGCAAACAGAACTCCTACAGATAGCAGGGTAGACCCAAATACCACAAAATGTGTTTCTCCTGAACAATCTATAGTCTCCCTTTCATGCTCCTGCAGGCAAACTCTTGCAGCAGGATGCACTTTCACACAGAGCCTGGCAGTAACATTTTGCCTAAATCATTTTCAATATTTTAAGTTCATATTAGCAGGAACATTGATTTCTTAAGAAGGAAGTCTGAAAATAAAGTTTTATTGTTTTTATTTTTATTTTTATTTTGAGGAGAAACAAAATACACCAGAAGGACTTTTTTTTTTTTTTTGTATCTGCTCAAGGCAGGCTGTTGACAAAGTAATGGAGAGTTTCTCTGGTGCCCAGGGGACGGAAAACCCTCCCCTTTCCTCTGGGAAGGAATGTCCCTAACCTCACCACAAAGAACCCTGTGGGAATAAATGAGGGAAATCACATCTATGCAGAATCTAACAATGGCTATGCAACAGCAAAGTTTCTAAGTGAACAATCTTGGTGAGCACCAATTTGACAAAGCACAAGAAGTCCTTAGTTGTTACAAAAGAACGGGGCTGATATGCAGAAATGATGTTGAGCTTTACATCATTCAGATGAATTTTCTAAAGGAATGATAGCTTTTACAAACCAAAATGCCACTTTCTACTGATTTTTTTTCCAAAGAAGTCCTATGTCAATAATTTATATATTCATAGCTACACAGAATCTAATTCTCCTCCTAGAAGAAAATGATCTCAACATAAAATCCAATGAGACAAAAAATTACATTTATTTATTTATTTATTTATTTATTTAGAGATAGGGTCTCACTGTCTAGTTCAGGCTGGTCTTGAACTCACTATGTATTCCAGGCTGGCCTCAAACTCAAGGTGATCCTCCTGTCTCAGAATCTCAAGTGCTATGATTACAGGCCTGTGTTACCATGCCTGGTCAATATTGCAATTTTAGATTACTGTCTTTTCAAATATTAAGCATTCCAACTACACTTCAGAAAGTAAGAGTTAAAATAAATGTGCTTTCTTATTGTGCATCTATTTACATTTAGAATATTGTTCCAAAATGTAATAAACAAGCTAAAGTTCACTATTACTTTCTTTTTTTCTTTTTCAAAGAGAGTACAAAATAGTATTAAAACAGCTTTCAAATGATATTTTTTTTTCTAAAATGAGAGGTTTAAGAAAATACTATTCCAGGAGAAATATGATGAAATTAACTTTTATATTAGTCTAAGAAAGGAACATTAATAGAATCTGTGCAGTATTTTTGGATAAAACAGCTACTGTCAAATAGTCACACACAAATTTTTTTTCTAGTAACTTGGTATATTGTACTCATACTCATGAGATTATATGAAAAAAACCTTAATAAGTGAATGAACCATTTCTAATATAGACATACTCTGTCGTCTACTTAACAGTTGATTTGTTTGTACTATACCTTCAAGTTTGTAGGGTGAGTTTACCTACGTTTAGGATCATACCATTTTTATGTGTTGCCCTTTAACTATATAAACTCAATGAAAGGAGAAAACGAGACAAAGAAAGAGAAGGAAGACGAGCTCTCACCACCAAAGTTCTGGGCTGTGCTTCCTTTGTTCTTTATAACTAGACCATAAGAGTTTGAACTATCTGAAAATACAGGGGAACAGAGTAAGTAGAAAAAGTAAACCTGCTACATTGGCATCACAGAAGCCAATTTCTTTCTACCACTGACAAAAAAGGAGGCACCTAGAGTCATCTGGAGCCCCATCAAAGACACACTTTTGGAAGCACGTGAATGGAATCACATGAATAACAGGATCCTCTCCAGCTTCCCCTGAAGAAAAGAGGACAGCCGAATAGGACTCTGCAGTATCATTAATGGGGTAGCAAGAGGCAGTGTGTACAGTACAGTGGCTGCAGGAAGAGCTCAGAAGGGTCTGGAAACTTGAAAGAAGAAGAAATCCAGAATTCAGGGACTCAGTTGCAACAGTATCATAAACAGGCTATATCGTGGGTGCAGCATCTACAAGATTTATAGAGAACACAGAAAGAGTTCAGTCAAGGTTACAAGTAATGGTGGCAGCTGGAAGAGAGCAAAGGAACAGGGTGGTATATGAAGATTTTCCATTTGGGGATCAGAAATCCTAAATGAATAAAGGATCACACAATGTGTGAGCAGAAGTCATGAATTATACGTAGAGCTACTGATGCTTTCCCCCCCAATGGCTCTACTTCTTGCTCAAACACAGCCCAGAACAACTGACAGCAGTGATATCTAATTATTATAGTTCCTTAAGTGCACCCCACAATTTTTCAGATACTTTATTACAGCATAGTTGACAAGGAGATAGATCAATGCATATGTATTCTTTTCTTTAAAAAGTTTTAAACTTACCTCTCACAGTAAGTTATAAGCTCCATGGAATGAAAAAAAAGCAAAGAGGAACAAAAGAGGCCACAACACAACAACCACAAATAAGCACTTCAGTGAAGACTTCAGGATTCAAGTCCTATTGTCACTTCAAATTATTCTCCTGAACTTAGCTGTTTTTTTCTTCTGTGAAATGTGAATTAACAGCATTGTAACTATGTGCCTCTGGGAACTACGAGATATAAGGGAGGGAGTGAACCCACAAAACATTTTACAAATTTCAAACACTTCTACAAGGTAGCTTGCTATGATAATTATCTTCAGTTTATTCCTATACCCTAAAATTAACTCACTAAATAGATACTGGTCTCCACACAAACAAGCACAAAAACAAACAGCAACTACCAAGTACAAATGCCTGGTGCAAATAGATGGTAACAGAGTGGGAAGAGACCAGTGACCCCGCAGAGCTTGCCCCTGATTCCCTGAAAACCAAATGCTACAAGGGAAGTTACTGTAGATATTAGAAGCTTAGGTCCATCAAGCTGCTCCTCACAGAGCAAAATGATATTTAGGAGCACTGTTTGGTACCAATAACACTGAGGAAGTCGAGGGGGACAAAAGACAGATACATCCTTCATGGACATTTTTGGATTTCTACTAGACCGGTTGAAGACCAATACTTCCTTGCCTTAATTGTTACTAATATGGCATTTTTTAAAATTATGATTTCCAACAACGTGGGCAACTTTAACCTCTTCTTGTTTTTTGATTTCTTTAGCACAACATGTGGATATAGCTCCACACAATTCAACATTTGATCAGAGATATTAGGAGTGACAGGATAAGGACTATCAACAAGGGCATAAAACTTATGTGTTGAGACTGAGACTTTCAAATATTGCAACCCCACCTGCAACCTTGGATTTGTAAATTTGTGTTAGAAAGGCACTTTTTGTTGAAATAGCCAAAAGTAAGAGTCATTCTTGTCCTCCTAGGGGTAACTATCTACCATCAGAAACCTAGTAACGCTGATCAAAACGAAGATTTCAAGCATCCATTTTTAGTGGTCACAGATGGGTCTGCCCAGTTCTGGGAATCTTTTCTAAGCACTTGTCCCTTCCAGGGCCCACACCTAGCTGGCTTGTTTTTGTTTTTCTGTTTTGAAACAGGCTGGCCTCACATTCAAGATCCTCTTGCCTCAGCCTCCCAAGTGGTTAGATTATCAGCATGTATCACCATGCCTGAATTAATTCTATATCTTTAATTTTGTAGTATTGTTTTTTAAAACAGGGACCTGATAAAGAAAACTCTTCCGGTCCTACTAAGCTGAGATATGACCCCGACAATATGAAAAGAGAAGCAGCTTACGCATCCTTAGGATGGGGCACATGCTTCAGTGTCACCTTCGCATGTAAAAGGACAAAGTCTGTAAAAGAGGTAAATTTCTACAGCGATACATAACCATTATCAGGGTCACATATTGGATCAGCACCATTTATAACACTGTGATCTCCCTGCTGCCTCCTGCTCCTGGCATTTCCTTGTGGGCGATAGAACCACTTCTGTTGTTTCCATTTCTCAGAAAAAGTTTACAGTTGCAGCTCCAGAACAGAGGCTTTTCTGATGGACAGAAAGAGAAAAACAAACCATGGAAGGACAAAAAAGGGCCTCATAATGTACTTGTCAGAAACAAAGCAATTATGAACATCATATGATTAAAAAGAAAAGAAAGAGGAGTCATTTAAATAATGAACTCTAATTTGACTATTTAGCAATTCCCTATTTGGTAATTTGCTATTTTTATTACATTTTAAATCAATCCATGTTACACAGAAATTCTCTCAATCTCACATGGTACTATTTCATTGCTGTAAACCTATATTTCATGGCAAGACAATATCTCTCTATAATAAAGTGGTAATAAAAAGAGTACCAATTATCCCAGTATTTTCTCAAAATAGGTAGACATTCTTTCATGCCTTAATTTTATGTTTTCCTTTGCCCCATACTAAAAGCTCCACATAATTATCCCTGAACAGGTTGAGCAAGGTCTCTGCAAAATCTGCTCAGGGTGATTATTTAGCTTTTCTTTTTTTTGTATTTGCAGAATTTAGCTGAGACTGTTACAAGCGGTTTATCAAAATAAATGCTTGATTGGCTTTAGCAGTTTTTCGTAATTGAAAAAATAAAGAAAAAAGAGTTTTCTAATAAATGGAGGGAGAGAGAGGTTAAATACTTTAATTACTAACTTGCAAAAAGATTTCCATTTGAATATGGAAACAATGTAAAGGGGTCCCTAATTTTTATGGGACTGGAAGCACTCCAGAGGATTTAATGACACTGCTGAGCAACTGAAACTGCGCAACGGAACAATGTGATTTCTAAGCATACTTCCTTAAAGTTTAATAGTGCTAGGGAATATTTAAAGTGGGTTATTTTACGCAAATTTTTAGGCAAAAGAATAAAGAAAACAGTGTTTTTTTTCTTTCTGTCTTAACAATACGTTGTTCCACTTTCTTGGAACGAAGGCCAGCTTTTACTGAGGCAACGGACACAAGAATGAAGGAGCTGTAGGAGGATTTTCCCATCAACGATTGCTCGCTGTTAGCTGAAGAGCTCAGGTAAATATGTCTTCCCCCTTTACAGCACACTTGACATTTCTGATCTTTGAACTTCGATTTTCACAATTGGTAGGCTCCTTAGTGAGGTCCTAAGAAGTAAAGGTCTTCTTGAGCTCAGATGACCCTTGGTGCGGCCATGTGTTATGGAAAAGCTATGCCAACTAGCTTTCCGGGATTCAGCCACTCCAGTAATACACTTTCCCCGCAAAATGGAGATTTCATAAACAAAAGATTCTCCATCCTTCTAAATATCAGTTAATTCCACCTAATCAGATCTATTATCAGCACTAATCCTAACACATAGATTACCAGCATTACAAAGCAGCTATCACTAATTAGACCTCTTTCCTAATACTGCTAGCCTAGGAAAGCCTATCGACATTACTACATTAAAAGAGAATCTACTCTGAATTGCTGTTTTGTTTGGAAAGGGAGGGGGAAAAAAATCTGTGTTCCTTTCCAGCTGGCACAGTTTTCCTAAATTAGATTAACTTTTAATTTAAATTAAAAATTTTAAAAGCTTCACACAAAGAGACAGTAATTGCCCATTTGAAACATCCAAAAAAAGGTGATTGAAGGGTACAGTAATATGCTTACATGAATAATAAATAATACTTAGCATTTAGATAGGGCTTTATCCTCATCAAATCACTTCTTTACCAGCATTAACTAATTCAGACATTATCCAAGGAAGAAAAGTAAAGTTAAATGGTAAAATATTGCTCTATCTCAAGCTGGGGTAAACTGAGGCATACTACAGCGAGTCCCTAACGATGATGTCAGTTTCAGAACACACATTGCATCCAGTATTTCCTCATGGAACCTGGGCACTCAATTAAGCTAAATGTAGAATTAATTTTTGCCCTGCGTGGGCCTGAGTAGTTTTCCATAAGCTAATTTTGACTCCCATTTATACCAGTCTCTATAAGAGGCTGGGCAAGACATACAGCATCTTTTTCCCTTCACATATTAATCCAAAAGATGACATAATTATTCACATTTATTGAGGTCCACACACTCATCCATTGAGCCTCGTATATGGTCAACAAATAACTGTTCACCATTACAAAGATGAAGTTTTTCAGCTAACTATTAACAACAAGCTAATGGAATATCTCAAATACTATGGCAGGAAATGGAGTTAAAATGTAAACTATGTATTAAAATGCAGTGAAAGTTTCTCAAGTCCCTGGAAATGGTGGAACATCTTTCATGGTGTGATGTAAGGGTTTCCATTATATACAATTAATATATCCCAAGTGAATATATAAAACTGCCACCATTTTAGATTGTAGACATTAATTTTACTGTTAGCAACCACTGAAGGAGAAAACAATGACTAAGAACTATGATGAACATGTAACAGCTTTGTGACACTTCTAAATGAATGTGTTTGTGACGCTTCTAAATGAATGTGTTTATATTTTTACCTCAAGAGACACCATATATATATATATATATATATATATATATATATATATATACAGTAACTCTGCAATACATATATGAGACAAACACATGTTTAGTGTATGTGTGATGTTCAAAAACAATTGTAAGAAGTTCAATATTCCTCAGAGATCTGCAGCCCACAGTCCAGAAACCACTCTCTGAGAGGCTAAGAAATAACATTCTGTTCTACACTCTCAGTGCACAGCTGACATTCACCAGAAAAATTGAGTGGTGCCATCAGTTTCCACGTTCCTAAAATTTTTCAAATGGAATTTCATAGTCCGAAACTTACTTCCTCACAGTGTCTTTGAGTCAGAAGAGAAGCTGAATCCAACGCATCCATTTTAAGATGAAAAACACTGAAACCCAAAGAAACTGGGATTTTTCCTAACTACCACATAATGTCAGAATTCGATTCATACAATTTCAGTCATAGTTGCCTACAAGTATTTATTTAAGCTGAAAATATGGGCAATTCCTGAGAACTACATGCAGAAAGAAAACAGTACTATACAAATTCTTTTTGGTGGATATTTTTGTCTTTCCCCCCAGCCCTAAGAGATCAGATGCAGGACTTTTTTCCCCCCTAAATCTCAAGTCAGCCTCACAAATCCTTTATTATAACTGCACTTTTCTCCCTCCTCTTCAACCTTGTTTCCATGAACACGGTACAAGATGCAACACTAATACATGGCTGGATGGTTTGTTTTAATATAAAAACCAGTTATGATATGCCAGCCACTACAGAAAAGCTGAAAACTTAAAGTCAATTTCAATGATATGTATAACTGCATCTTTAGCTGCTGGAAATTTGCATGTAATTTTATTCACCTGGAGAATTTACATGGTTACAAGAAAACCTTATTGTACGGAAAATAATCTCAACATCTTAGCCTAAAGTATCCAGAATTAGATTTTTAGCTTCCTCTGGGGCTCTGTAAAATTCTGTTAGCGTTTCATATTACACACAAGTTACTTCTAATGTTCTTCTAAAGCTTGTTAAATGCTACACAAACTTTATACCTTATGGCTATTAAGGTTTAACTTACCTACCACAATTCATCTAGTTCTCCATAACAGTGATTTCTACCCATTATTATTTCTATGTGGGTCCCTTTGTTTAAAAATCTGTATTTTAATTAATAGTAGTCATCAGTGATGTACATGGAAAAAAAAAAAAAAAACTTAAACTTTTGCTCCACATTCAATATGGTAAAACCAAGGATATAAAGCTGGCACTAATAACTATGACACTACTAATAAGCCCAAAAATCTCACTAAACATTGTACACTAAACGTGACTGCTCTATTTGCTCTACTTACTCCGAAATAAGACAGAGCAAAACGTGACTGTAGCATGTGCTTATTTATGTACATCTACACTGACCAGGTGTAGACTACGCTGTTTTTCTTTTCTTACAATCTCAACCTAAAATCACATTATTCCAAATACAAAATTTCCATGATGTCTTTCTGCACACCATCCCAATGAGCTGCACTTAGCCCATGGGTGTTTCTGACAGACAGAATTCTGTTTTCAGCCACACTCAATCTGAAAGTCAGTCATTGAGGGAGGGCAGCACTGAAATCTCCACTGTTGTGGACCACAGAGGAATCTTTGTTTCATGAAATTCTGAAAATTTTATTTTCAAATGCAGGGTTTTATTAAGTTTTTGTTTTTCCTACAGCAATAAGCTCATTTCAAACAAACAAAAATTACAGCAAATCTGCCCAGCGGTATAAATAGATGAAACTTTCATATTCCCGAATGCCAAACAACAGTATGTGCAACGAGAAACATTAACCTCTTTTCTGTCTTCACTGCCTAACCTCAATGACACTGCACAATTATTATATGATTATTTATAATTTCTATTTGGAAACAAAGTTTTGATTAATCACTCTTTACTTCAGGACACTCAGAATATTACGAAAACAATGTTTACCATGTTTACCAACTAAAATTAGTTTTCTGAGAAGGTAAACTATTCAGAATCTTCTTTTTTTTATGTATTTAGGACAGGGTCTACAGGATTCCCTACACAGACTGGACTGGTAGTGTTCCTCCTGCTCACAGCCTTTCAAGCACCTGGATTACAGATATGGGCCACCACGCCCAGTCTCAGCCACCATTTTTTTTTTTTTTTTTTTTTTTTTGTAGATGTGCTAATGGATAAAAGTTTATATTTACATTTAAGAAAAAAATACATAGTCTTGATTATGACCAGAAACTTTTAAATACTTCCAAATAAGTGTATTTTTATCATTTCTTTAAATGTTCCAGATTCTTCAAGGGTTTAAAAAATAACCCAGATTTTGATATTAAATGTTATTTGTCTTTATATTACAGTAGTGGAAATACCTCACTAGACAAAAGAACCTTCTGGAAAGAGATGATTTAGTTACTGGACATTCTTGAAAAGAAAAGACGCTATCAGTATGCATGAACCTTGGCCACTTCACACATGCTAGTTTTCAAATTAAGGTAGAAAACACCACAGGACAGTTGCTAAGTAGGCACCTTCATATCATTTCTACCCACCAGTCCTTCTGCCAACAAGAATAATGTGACAGTTGACCCTAACTAGTACCTTAATTAACTAATATTAAATAGCAATGAAGACCTGTTCCAATAAGTTTTCATTTAAAAAATTAAGTGTAAACTCAGTCATTCAATAAAGTGTTGTCATCCTTTGGTGTGTTTCTAGGCACAGAATATAGCAATTTACTATTGACAAGCACTAACAGAGGAGGTCATTTCACAAGTATAGCATGGACAAAGGTGAACCGGGCAACTGATGAAATCTGTGGCCAAGGCGAAATAGCAATCTCTGAGCCAAATGGTAATAAAGTTACTGAAATGAAGCAATGTAGTTTCTAAACTGAGCTATCATAAAGGAGGATATGGACCTCAAACTGGCACGTCAGTAGTAATTAAAATATTCTTTTTTTTAATCCTAATGGTTTTAATAATCTCACTGAATTTTATTCAAGCAGCTAAATGTAAGGTTAGAAAAATGTCCCTGGGCAGACAGGAAGGAGTGGCCAGTGCAGAGGTTAGAAGAGAACTTGGGCAGAATCTAAAGACAGAAGAAAAGAACTAAGTAGACAGATCAACATACTCGAGTTTTACAGACTAATGTGCTGTTCCACAGCAAAGCAGTGAAGGGATTCAGAAGTTACATACGTATGTGATATTGCACTGAGAAAGCAGGAGCTACTTAGAACCCTTGCCTAGTGTTCACACTGTGTCTGTAACTTCCTATAAGCCAAGATGACAGAAGTTCTCAGAACACATCCCGCCATCAGGGCCTCAAGTCCTGGGATCTTGCAATGCGCGCTCTTCCTATGTGTGCCAGAGTATAAATTCTCATATGGTGTCCATGAGACTGTGGATCGGGCTACCCCAGAGGCATGTTCCTGTGTGCACCACCTCACTTCACCCTTTGCAAACCTAGAGCAAGGACACAACCACTAACACACAGAAGCTGTGAGGCCCCTACCCAAACCCAGGCACTGCTCCACGGAACTCACCCTTCACTCCTGAGCAGGTCTTTCCAAAAAGTTAATATTTAGGCATAAAACTGGCTCCATCCCAGTACTTGATGTAATCCACTTCATAACTAGCTAATTTCATGTAATCATCTTTCATTTAATTAAACCTACACTCATCTTATTGAATAAATAATTTGTCTAAACTAGAATATGAAGTACAAAATAGCTCATTTGGAGAGAACACAAAAGAATCCTCAGGATCTAGGGCCTTGGCCAAAATAATCACAGAGACCCAGCTCAGTATACTGGAGCCAAGCCAAAGCCGGGTCATTTCTACAGCATCTTCCCTTGCAGCGTGATCCTTCCTTACAAAGTAAGCCATTCCCCACCCAGCTGTTAGACCCAAAACGAGATCTGCTGTGAGATCAAAGATCTATGTGCACAAGACTGGAAAACCTCAGGTTAAACTAACCAAGAGCCCCTCCTTGCCAGAATCTGCCCACTGACTATAAAGCAAAACAAACATTTAACACATATTTCTGAAATGAAAGTTGGTTTTTCTTCTCACATCTAGGAGGGGGGAAAAGTGCTGTTTTTAAATGGGCAAGTCAATCAATTTATTTTTTTCTTGCACTCTTGAAAGCTCTGGGGGAAAATATAAAATACACCAGCCAGATACATAATGTTAGCCTTTATTTTCCTCACTGCTTTACTAATGCTAGCATATGCTGTACATATGAGAGCCCAAAAGGAAAATAATTCAAATAGTCACTAAATGGGAAGTTCAATTAAAACTAGCAAACAGCTGACTGAGACTGATTCGGAACCATGAAGCAAAGAGTAGATCTTTATAAAATCTTCCCCAGAGTTTTGTACCTCTTACATAAACGTTAAAAATTCTATGCCAAAGTAAAGATCAACCAATGTTCTAGTAGTAATCATTAATGTTCTGAAAATATAATACACTCCAGAACAACTGTCAAGGGGTAAACCCCCTGGTTTTTTGAGGACAGGAGGAATGAGAGCAGTTATTCATGCAACTCTCCACAGCTAAAAAAAATTTAGCCCCAAGGTCTATGAACCTTTTGAAAAAAAAAAAAAATACAAAGTAAGATTTGGTTAGGATGTAAGCTATGCTCCAGAGACATTAGCAAGATTAAGCAACTGCTTGTCTGTCCTTGGTTTATTTTGCTTTTTATTTTGGCCAGGCTAAATGACCTTCCTCCACAGGAAATAAATCTGTAAAGAGCTAAAGATCATAGGCAATTAATGCACTGACCAGCAAGACAGTTCCCTTCAATTATGGTTGCGGATGTGCCAAATGCAGGTAGACATGTGTTTGCAAAAAGCAACGTGAAGCAAAATGCAGACAGACTTGCACTGCTGGAAGACAGGCCCGAGTTCAGTTATGTGAAAGATTTTGTGCTGTTTGACAGTGACATCATAGTGTCAGCTAAATGAAAGGTTTTGTTTAGTTCCAACTTTAACAAAGCCACTTTTTAAAGAATGACACAACAGGGATTTGGAAGTCTTCCTCGTCATTTTAAAAGAAGGTAAACTAGAATCCAGCAGGAGAAGAAGGTATTACTTCATCTTGTATGGTTCCCATTTCCATCCCAGGAAATAACTTATTTATTGGTAAAATAAAGACTTAGAGCATTAGTTAAAGAGACACAATTACAAGATCACATGAAATCAGCATTCACCTGTACACAACAGCTTTTCTGGTTACAGAGTCACCTGGTTCCAATCTTTTCAGTGCCTATAAACTCTTGCTTTACTAAAACTAAAATCTACAGCAAGCGCTCACACATCTGCATGTGCACACATGCACACATGTGTGTGCACACACACATGTGCTTGCACACGAAAGCAAAGGACATTTTTAACCACAGAGCTGCAATAATATAAAATCAAATGTTTTTACTCCAAAGGCACTGTTCGCATTAGAAGATGTTGGCCGCTTCTTAGAGGAAGTCCATAACAAATGTACATTTTACCAGCCTTGGAATTCTAATTGTGTTTAACACAGTTTCATGTTGCATCAAAGTACAAAATCAATACCATTTGTCCAGCATACAGGAAAAATGGAATCTATAAATGCTCCTTATTGAGTAATTAAACACCTATTATTGTCGTGGGTAGTGAAACAATGAATATGATAAGATAAATTTTTGCAAGAAAATACTGCAGTGATTAATACCTCCCTACGTATTAAATAAAAATGACTGCCTTTTGTGCAGTACTGCTGGCAGAGGAACAAGGACGCGAGGAGTTGCCAGTGCCACAATAACAGGCTAACCTTGAACTGAACTCCTTTCCTCAAGAAATTAAATGCTGTAGCAGGACTTTAAATCCCCCCACTTAGAGCTCATTTGTGTGCCATGTAACCTGCAGTTCCTGAAGAGAACTCATTATCTTCAGAAGGAGAATCTCTTTATAATTTCTTTATGAATGTGTATATTGTTCTTTAAAAAAAAAGTATTTCACTGTCCAAAAAGGATAAGAATATTAACAGTGTAAGCAAGGCAAAGAGACTTGTACCAATCAGATACCACTTCTACTTCCAGGAATTCAAGCACAGAATGTGATCTGTTATGCAAAAGTGAACATTAGATTGAGAATGGGGTTAGAAGGAATGCATATTTAGAAAAAGAAAGTAATCTGTAAGAGTGATACTAATATTCTTGGCTATTTTGTTGCTAGAGTCTCTCTCTGTCTCTCTGTCTCTGTCTCTCTTCTCCTCCCTCCCTCCCTCTCCTCCCTTCCTGCCTTTCCACAGTTCTCACCCCCCAGTACACAGAAACACACACCCCCACCTACCACCCAACACATAGCTGCTCCTGGCTTTGCCTTAAAAAAAAAATCCTTAAGCTTGATGCAGCAGGAACAACTACAAAGTACAAAAGATGAATCTATGGATGTGACACTTGTAAAGGGTAACCCTATTTCACAAGTGAGATGGGACAAAAAAGAAAGAAAAAAGGCCACTGAAGCAATAACTGCTCACTGAATTACCATTAAATTGTAAGATTTACAATCCAATGTACAGTAAGTGCATATCTAATGGAGTTTGTCCTCTAAAAGAATATAAAGTGAATCTTTGCAGCTTAAGATGTGTGTAGATGATGTACATTTCTTTTAATCGTTCTTAATTAAAAACAGAAAAATTAAAACATGCAAAAGGACACAATGCAAAACCCCAAGGCGAATGTAAAAGCTTACCTAATTTCAAATGTGCTTTACCTCAGCTACTCTCATTTTCCCTCAAACTGAATTCAGTTTACAAAATGTAAGGGACGTAATGAAGCCTGCATAGAAAAACAAGAAGTCCTGCTACCCTGTTGCATCATTAGTATATGAACAGTTAAACTTCCTAAGCTGTTTGTTAAATTGAAAAAATGCTGACTCCAAATGTTTGGTTATATAGGGTAAGACATTTTTCATGCAAAGATACTTTATTCATATTTCATCAGTTAATAGGGGCAAATACATTCTAACAGAGACAATTCAAATATATTTGTGTTAGCAAGTATCAGTAATCTCATGGCTATGTCTGTTAGCCACAAACAGCCCTCACAATGGAGGTGACAATTTTAGATGAAAAATTATTTAAAATAAAATTGAATTCATACTTTAATAACTAAAGCAAGTCTCACTATCACTCTCTACACTGATCTCTAAAGTAAACATTAGGGAAACAATGCTGGTATTAACACAGGACAGACAAGTACCTAATGAAACATAACTGGTCCGAGATTCATGCACACTGACAGTGCTTTAGCCAAAGCTTTACAGAAGAAGAAGAAGAAAAAGGTTACTTAATATTTCTTAAATGATTTATTTATTTTGGTTCAGCAAACAAGAGTCATATTTAAGTAGCAGTACAGAAGTCACTGTCCTTCAATTAAGTAAAATAGAAAACCATTGCACTGATTTTGCAAATCTATGTTTTGCTCTTCTCATCTCTTACCTCCAGGATCTGAATCTTATTCTAAAGGATTAACAAGCAACACACATGATCGGTAATGATACCCCTGTTCTTTGAAGCCTTGCTGAATCAACTTGGGTGAAGGTGAAGTAGTGGAACTATCCATAGTGCAAGTGACTATGTCCTCAGAGCCCTCAGCAAGGTACAAGACACACATGCCTAAATGAGCAACAGTGGATTTTATATGTGAAATAAATACAGATATCTATATTTAATATACAGCCTGCCTCTCATTATGAAAAATATTAAAAGACACTATTATAGATAAACCAATGGCATTTGTCAGTTCCCCCTTCATAGCAAATTTTAACTTCCATCCTAGTTTAAATTATGCACCCTGTTTGCCTCACACTTGCCCAGCTTTCTGAAAGATTATTCAAAAGCTCAGTTGGTTAAAGCCCCTCTCTATGCTACGGTGAGCTGGTGAATTTCAGCATCTGATGAAGACCAGTGGACCACCTGATACTTTTTCAGCAGGGTGATAAAATTAAAGGATGGCTTTGATTTGCTTGAAGGATTACTTCCCTTACTTAATTGTTTAAAGTGCATAGTATTAACACAAAGGGGGGGGGGGAGAAAATTAAGAAGGTGACTGCAGAGCCTGAGCTAATTGCAAGCTGATTAGATTGTACCATGCAAGGGCTCTCCCTCCATTACATACCATCACAAGCTCTGGTCTTTTCCACCCTGCTGCTGCCGCAAACAAGCTGATTTGCTAACAAAGTGGTCAGCTCGGGCACTTGCACAGTGGCTCATGGGGTCCACAGACGGCTGCTCTCCATGCCGAGAATCGCAAGCTCCATTTTCCAATCTGATTACACGGCTCCTTGTTCCAGCAGCCTTAAACCTTCATGGCAGTTTACCAACATTTTCATCACTTTTTTCTTTTACAAAGCAAAAGAACTGATAAGCTCTCAGGTATCCAGGATTTCACAGTCAATGTCTGGCCAGCAGCCAGCACTCCCTCAGCACACAACTGCTTCGGGCCACACTGCATAGAGCAGACAGGATTTCCCAGACAGCACACAACCAGGGGGATTCTGCCATGTGTACAAGTGGGCAGCATGTTTCTGTCCTTACAGATGTCAACTGTTGTGTCTAATCACACCTAGAAGGGACAGAGACCTACTAAGTGCCCTGACTGCCCCTGCTTTTCCCCTAAAAGAAGCAACGCAAAGCAAACCAATCAGCACCTAACCAGGAATTCACCATCACCCTGCTCCCTGCTTGGGAACTCTGCCTGATAAACGTAAAGCATTAATAGCTGTTTAGAAAATTCCTGGTCAGATTACCTAGACCGACTGCCTCAATGACCATAAAATAATTCTAGTAACTTTCCATTAGAATCTAAAACATTGAGGACAACACAAAAGGACGGATTACCATGTCCTAACTTTGGCAATTTCCTAGTCCTTAAAAAAGGGAAACTCAAAGATGTAGAAATGAAGCACAAGCTTTTCCCTTTTAAAGCAGCCTCTGATCATTCACTTTTCACCCTTTAATTCCCAGAAATCACAGCATGCTGGTCGCAGCAGTTGTGATGCAGTACATTCACATTCAGAAGTTTAAAACAAGCTTCCAACAGCATTTCAGGCCAGCACCTAGGTAGGAACGGACTCTTCCAGCTAATATTTTAACAGTCCACTTCACCTACAGCCCATGGGCTCAAAATGCAAAATAACTTGGGCATAAAGTATGAGTGTAAATGTTCATTCACTGGGTCCTTCTGACCAACCAGACAATAATAAACAAACCAAAAGGAATAATAGAGCCTTCTTCAGCCATGACTAATAACTTTCTAACAAAGATAATGCAGAAGAAAAATGACTTGTAATGGCTATGCCTATTCTTGGTTTGTTTCTGCATAACATTGATCTGCCATAAAGGGTTTGGAGAGGGGAAGGAAAGGAGCCTGCATTTATGGGACAAAATGTGTAACTCAGCTCTCACAGGACGCCTCAGTACTCAGCGCATCAGCATGCAGACCTGCTGTATCTTGGAGTCCTCAGCTGCAGTTGCAGCCCTGCCTCCAGGCGGTAGGATTTGAACTCACACACCAATGTGGGCAGATTCAGGATTTTGAGCATGCCAGACAGAAGGGTGGTTGGTTCCTCCTCGCTGATGAGGAAGACGCCTGTCCCCTGGGGAGGGGAAAGCTGCATGAGTGACGGTCACAGGATTCGGGCAAGGGATATGCTGCTGACTCAGGAATGGTCTGACAGCCAGGGAGCTTCAGTCCAGCCACTCCAAGTGGAAGTGTCGGGCAGCAGCGCTGACAGGGCATGAGGAAGTTAGGGGACAAGAGAAGAGACTAGGAAAAGGAGTCAGGAGCAAACAAAGCCCCCTCCTTGCTGAGACAAACACATAGTTCCAGAAATAAACATCTTTCCCTTTTGCAAGCTGATATTGCCCATAAAAGATGTGTTTGTGGCTATGTCAATTTAGAACAACCGAAGCATTTCTAACAAAACTCCAAAAGACAAATGTAACCTTAAAACTGATAGGCCAGGCTGTCTGTATCCATATCCACACCACTGCAAAAACCTATAAACTCAAAGAAAGTATACACATACACCCACATATGTATTTGCATGGGGGTGGTATTCTGCATAAATGACTGTCAACTTAAAATGCCATTCTCTAATTTATATGCAAATTCTACCTCTGGTAAAATAAAAACATATTTTAAGCAGCTTATAGTGCCAACACATTATTCCCATGAATGATTCCTAGTAAACTATTTATGCCAACTGTGGGCTTTTTTTATGATTTATTGGATGGTGAACGAAACCACTTAAACTATAGTTGTCTGGATGAATCAGTAATTTTCATGTTTCTAATTAAAATGTAAACAGCGTAATGAAGACATCAAGTTTTTAGGCAAATGTCTCTTCCGGTGCCACTTGGGGTATGGTAATTACTGGCGCAGATCTATGGATGCTCCCGAATCCTCTACAAGTCCAGATTAAAAGCATTACTGCTAAACCTGGCATGCACACGGGGGAATTGGACGCTCCAGCCCACTCCCAGTTTGCTTACACATGCACATTGGCCCTGCCTTTAAAAAGCAGTCATTAAAAAAAAAATCAAAATGAAAAATAACGAAGTAATTTATGTTTCAAAAGTTGATTATAAAACATTTACTAGCAATCAAAACACTAGAATTGGATCCATTTAGAGTCAATTTCTTGCCATTTGTCTCTTGATGAGGGAGAAGAAAAAAGAAAGAAAAAGAAAAGAAAGGTACCAACCAAATCATATGTACTTCACATTTACCGAATCAGAGTCTAGTCAAGGGGTGGGTCCAAAGTGGATTCCAGTTAAAGATAATACTAATTTCTCAGCTACTTTTTGTTTTAATGAAATGTTTCCTATTTGAAAATAAACAATATTTTTAAAGTAACGACAATAGTCTTATAGTCAAGAATGTAAAAGTGGCTTTGACGTAAAACTAATCTTGTTTACGTTTCTTTCTCCTTCTGCTTTTTTTCTGAAATTTGTCAAAATTTATCCTGAAGCAAATGCCCTATTGCACATATTGAAAAAGCACATCACCTTTCTGCCTACAACTGTTAACTGAGCTTGTCTCTGAAGCCTATTTTTCCAAGTTACCCAGGACACCTGCTTTTAGTATTTGCCACTCAGCATTTAGGCAGGTCTCTTTTTAAAATAACTGCGCATCGTTCCTCCCCATATGCCCCAGAACTAATGTAGCCATACTGGGAGATGCATGGTTATAACTAAAATCTGCAGTGATAGGAAAAGTCTGAAATATAAGATAAAAGGAGAACTCCACCCCTTCTTCCTCACCCATGGACTCAAAGTCCAGACAAACTAATATGGCCAATATTTGTATTATTTTTACATAAATGCTGGACAAGCATGTTGCTGAGGCTGACTGCAGAGTTGAGAATGGCTAAGAAACGTGAGTGTGTGCAGGGGTGAATGAGATCGAGAGCAGTTTTTGTACTGCTATACTGTTATTGAAGTAATGCGCACAAATAAATGCATATCCACCATCCTGAGGCCAGGGAGATCATTCCATCTTAAGGTGTTGCTTCTACTTTTGTATCTGAAAACACAAAAGCACCCCCTCTCCCACCTTTAGGCACAGAGGCATAGTATTTGGGGGTGGGGGAGGGGTGGGACAGGGAGAGAGAAAAGATTTTGAGAGAGGTATATTTTGGTCATGTTTAAATTTTTAAAAACACCTCTGGGGTTTTCAGGAGAAAAGAAAGCTGATTAAACAAGGCCAAGTGTTTTGTCAGCTTAAGGGTGATATCATAGTTGTGTTCAATATCAGAAGTGTTGCAAATACAGGCATCATTTCTATTCGCTTTGTGCCAGGAAGGTAGACATTGGATTGCAGTGTGGATTAAAACAATAAGAAATCCCTTTCCTCTCAGGCTTTCAAGGCCGTGTTAATCGGGTGTAATTTTTAATGAACACTAGCTGCTTGGTACTCATTCAAGACATTTCATTAGAAGGTTACTCATTTAAAAATCAACGTTTCAACCATATCAAGCTGTAACCTTTCTGAAATGTAAATGAATGGTTTAAATGAGAAGATTAATAAAGAAGGGATGTTCCAATTCCAAGCATGGCATGCTATGTATTTTTAAATTTGTCTATGCCAGATGCTGTCAGTCAGAACAAAAAACTGTCCAAGCAGACAATCTGTGCGTCTGAATGTTGATCATGTTGGGAAGTGCAGGGGGAGGGGGGAGAGTGTGTCAAGGATTCACGGTCCTTCATCTTTGCAGTAGAGCAAACACGTCTCTCAGTATAGCGACAGACAGCTGCTTCCACTTTCTAATGTGCCCTAACTTAGATCACTGAAAGAATTGTCAGCACTCAGAGAAACACACAAAGATAACACAGCCAGCTGCCATGGAGGGGGACAACAGCACAGCTCAGAAGAAATGGGATTTGTTCCATTTGCATGATGCCGCTTCCCCTGGGCCCCTTTCTTTCAAATCCAAAGCACAAAAGACAACACTTAACATATTTGCTTAAAGATGACAACCTCATGTTGATTTCATTTGGATGTAACAGTGTCAGGATTACAGATATAAGAATATATTATAACTGTAACAGAGACTGACAAATGTACCCATCAGAGCAAGTGTCTGATTCATCTGCTTATACAGCCATTTTACCATCCCAAGGGTGCCATCTAAGTAGTAACTTTAGAAGACTGAAGGTCTAATTTTATTACACCACATTTCAACCTACTAAACAATATTATTTCTAAAATAGATCATTTTTATTGGAAGTCTCCCTGATGAAAAATCCAGTAGACACCAGAGAATTTATGAACTGTATGGGTCCTTTGAACTCAATATACTGCCCATTTTAAACAACTTTTCTTGCTGTATGGCAAAATCCTAGTATCAAATAAAGGGAAGTTAGAATATGTAGGGTTTTGAGTGAGTAAGCCTATTCACACATATGCAGATACATATATATAAGGGAGGCACAGACAGAGAGACAGAGACAGAAACAGAGATAGAGACAGAGACAGAGAGAGAGACAAGGACAGTGATGCAGTCAGAGACAGAAACAAAAAGAGACAGAGAGCGATTATAGAGAATACAGACAACTATGAAATTGGGCCTTACCTAGTCTATTTGAATAAACTCTCTGTAACCACTCATCTTCTGTCTATTCCACTGTGTCTTCCCTCAGTACAGTACACTTACTTCAACGGCGCCTATATGACTAATCATTGCCTGTCAGTATCTTTTTCACACACACTCAACCTGATTTCCAGTTAAGGTATTTTTTAGGCAAAAATGTAAGACTGTACTGGCTAACTGCTCATCATTAAAACACGTCCTGCTAAGGAAGCTACAGTTCTGTTCTTTGATATCTACACACTTTTGTCAGTCTTTCTCCTGTATGGCTTCATGGATTTTTAACTTTACTTTTTAAGCAAACAGATTGAGGCTGAGGGGACTAAACAGACTAATTCGTATCTACATTATTTTGATTTACGTCATTGGAATTATAAGGGCGGAAAAGAGCCATGGAGAGAGGATAGGGAGGACACAATGGTGTTCCTCACACGTGAACTCCACACACGGGCACAAACACACAAACACGCGCACAAATGTCTGTGCAATCATCCTCACGCCCCACCCAAGTGGCTCCTCCGTGAAATGCTGGGCGCCTGTGCTCCTGCTTTGTCCAGAGGAACGCTCTACTGCTTGTTGCCATTTACGGGCAACAGCGTCGCTCACTCGTTTGGTCTTGTTTTACAAAATAGAGTTAACGGCTATATGTGAAATTTCTGCACAGCAGATGGTTACCAATCATTATTTTCCATTTGTTTAGTTTCAGTAAGAAGAAAAATTCTGGGGTAGCGATGCATAGAAAACTAGCAGCTTGCATGATAACCCAAGCAGTGCCAGAAGATGCATTACAAAAAAAAAAAAAAAAAAAAGAAACATTTTTCATCACATAGTATATCAAGATCAAATATAATTTTAAGAAGTAAAGAGAGGTTTGCCCCATCCCCATCCATAAAGGAAAATGCCATTTGAATAATTTATTTTCTTTCTTAGTATAAAATCCTCTAAATTTAGCCTCTCCATTTTTAAAGTGATCAAAGTTTCTCAAAACAACTTATAACCATTAATGTTTACCATCACCCACAGTAAAATTATTTCTGTGCCTCTAAGTAGCCCAGTCACCCAACAGAAAATGGGAAATAGGCGCCATTTGTGGACAAGCTTACACGCACTGAAAATTAAGCTGTAAATATCTGGGCTGGGTTATTACTGGAATCTGGAAACATCTGGGGCTACAGAACAAGCCAAGCCCCATTTCCACAATGTCCAGGTAATTGCTTAAATGATTTATACCTTACTGTTTCTATTAAAAATGTCTTTAAAGAGAAACATTTGTAGGCTTTGTTCTGCAATAAAAACGGGTATCTGATTTCTCTTGTACAAAATCTTGTGAAAGATGTTACATTTCTTCAAGGACATAGGCTCCACAAATAATGTAAACCTTGGACAAAGACTGAGTGCTAAAGGAAGGCGTGGTCGTTCGCTCAAGGGAAACAATTATGTAATGAAAGCAAATTTAAGTGGTTCACTTGTGATTAGCTTCTATTCTAAACAGAAGTATCCACTGAAAGACCTTATCTTTATGTACATGTGATACATGCATCAATCCATTTTCAGGTGAACTGTACCTCAACACCCATTTTCAATTTCAATTTTGATTAATTTTTCATCAATCTTGTTTACTGAAACTTCAACTGAACATCACAGCAAACCTAAGCCCTAATGGACAAAGAGGTGCCACCTTCCAGACAGACATGGGCCACCAAGATACAGATTGGAAGAGAGATTTGGTTTGGTTCACATAGAATCACCAGTGGTGAACCTATGGCACTCGTGCTGCAGCAGGCTGTTTGTGTTGAGAACACTAAAAGGTTCCCCATCACTGACTTAGATGCTATCTGTATGGAGCCCCTAAGTGGTTCATGCAGAGGGATAGCGCTTTCAATGCTGCCATTTGTTTCACAGATTGCTCTGCTGAGTAGCCCTCCTGCCCACCCGAATACCTACACACATATCCACATTTCCACACATATACAGTTGTGTACTCTGGTACATTTTTACATTTTACCTCACATTTTAAAGCAAGCAGACAAATCTAATGCTGTATTTCTCAAGAGTTGCCATGTTTAGTCCTAACTAACATTTAAATTATTAAGAGAGCCCATCATGCATATGGGGCAAATAACAGCAACCACTATAACACAATACATCATTGACCACTGACTTTTAACCATGGTTCTTCTATTGTGGATACCAACTGCTGTTACTGTCCTCTCAGGGACATCATCTTCCAACTCTATGAAAAGGGGGAAAGACTGACATTTTATGTGTGAAGAAGGTGCATGCATACTTTAATTCACTTCATCTGGAACTCCTACAATTTCTAGATTGCACATAAAAAATAATTTTACGACTAGATCTTTCAAATCTTCCCTTGATTTATTTTTTTATTTTATTATTATTATTATTTTGTCTTTTTGAGACAGGGTCTCGCTGTACAGTTCAGGCTGGCCTTGAGCTCAGTTTTGTATCCCAGGCTGGTCTTGAACTCTCACCAATCCTCCTGCCTCAGCCTCCCAGTGCTGGGATTACAGGCATACGCCACCTCGCCCGGCTTTCCCTTGATTTAGCTTGGTTGTTGGCAAGCTACTTTATAAAGCTCTACATCTCAAGGTCTTTCCTATTAATCTGATGAATCTGAATATATTTTAGTAATTTTAACTTACTTCAAGCTTATTGAGTGCCTTCTAGGAAACAGGAAAAGCTCCTTAACAAAGAAAACTAAATACCTGAGTCTTCAATGTCATAACTAAACTGCAAAAATGCTTTTGATACTTTGAGCATTTTGTGCCATCATCTTTATTATACACTACTATCTAAGATGTCCTGATACATGGATCTTTACGATGGATGTACTTTGCTAAAGATGCAGTGTTTGAAAGCAATTAAGTAAGCAACACTGATCACAGGACTTTGTAATAAACTAAATCCAGCAACTGCAGATATTTCTCCTTCTTAAGAGAGTGTGAGATCTACCTAGATTTTAATTCAAAGTGTTAAGCTTTCAGTAACAATCTCCTTAGATAAATGGTGTTTTTAAACAAATGATGATAAAAAAAAAATCTCTGGTTTTGAGTTCTTTGATGATGCAATGCTTAACACATTCTTTTCTCTGGCACATATTTAGGTTTAAACACACAACTATGAAATATAAACCTTATGAAGTATTGTTGATTCACTCCTTATAACTGCAACATTTCATCAAATTGAATTTCCCCTAGAAAACCTCATAACATTATTTGTTAGAATATTAGCTGACAGATTGGAGAGACCAAGCCTTCCCCACAAACCCAACTGGTAAAGCAATTGATCTAGTAGACATCAAGGGCCATGAGGACAATGCTGGCTAGGTTGTTTACTGCTTAGCACTCAGTACAATGTAAGTTAAAAGTGTCATATGCTGAGCAGAACAAAAACATGCCAATTAAAGTGTCTTTAAAAAATACAGAGGTGAGACCCTATACTGAATATCTCAAATTTAAAAATAAATAACTAAAAAAGCTAAGGGCCATGGAGACAGCTAGCAGTCAGAGCGCCTGCCTAGGCAAGCAAAAGGACCCAGGTTTGATTCTCGGTACCGCGTGCCATGCCAGGGCTGCCCCAGGTACTCTGAGCAGGTCACCAAGATCTAGCATTGTAATGCATGCCTATAACCTCAGCACTGGGGAGTCTGAAAATAGGAGGGTCATTATGAATTCGAGCTGCATAGTGAAACCCTGTGCCAAATACGTAAACTTTAAAAATAAACAAATAATACAGAGGTGATCAAAATTTTATATATCAAAGATCACATAGTTTGTGCCTCATGTCTTACCACTTTCAGTGCTGTCATAGTTCTGTGGAAACCTGTTCTGAGTAACTTCAGTGCAGCTTTTATACTGAGATATGAAAACAGAATGACTATAAGCATATTTGCAAGTGTAGTACAAATACAAAACAATGTTCAGGGTTATAAAGTTTCCCTGTGAAAAATTCACTAACAATATAAAAATTTCAATTTTTTTTTTTGAACCGGGCTTCAAACTCAGGATCTTGCACTTGCCAGGAAAGCACTTGTGCCCCTGAGCTATCTTCTCGGCCTGAGAAATTTCAATTTTTGAAATGGCTACACAATTTTAATAGATTTGTTCTTTAAATATTTTTGAAGTTATCATTCAGTTCCTTTAAAAGTAAAACTAGTAAAAGATAACCAAAGGGGCAGTTTCCCTCACTTTTATCAATTCATCTCAGCAAAACATTTATTAAACGTCACTTATGGTATAGGTTTGACATCCTGAACACTTATAGAGATTAAAAATAAAAAAAGGAGCTTAATGTATCAATTCTCAAGAAATTTATACTTTCAGAGAAAAAGAAATACAAGTTCTCAGCAATATACAGTAGAAAAAATATGATGTTAATGATCAAAAGTAGCTATTTTAAAAGTATTTACAGAATAGCAAGTAAATGTCAAAATCAATCTGCTTAAGTTTTTATACATGATGCAATTTTTAACCTGGATGCAATAGTCTTATAGAATTCAAACAGGTGACTAAGCTTTCCAGAGAGTAAGAAAAAAATGACCAAAGAGTGGAAAAAGCAGAGAAAAGAGGGAATTGCTTTCAATCTGATGAAGACACAACTTGCAGACTGATCTAGTTTATATTTTTAAGAAAGAAAGAAAAAAGGATTTAAGGTCCCTAACTCCACTGCTTAACTTAATCTGATTGTCAGTCTATTTAAACCTCTCAAAGAGGAAAAGCATTAACTAATACTCATCAACTCTCAAGATACTAGAATTGCTGACACTTTTGCTCGCAACCAATTAGTAAGGATATTTAATGAATGGTTACCATCTCTTCTGATGGGCTCCACAAAGTGATAAATGGTCCTTGAGCTTCCTTCATTCTTTCCAAGACAATTTCTTGGGCTTCCTTAAAAGAAAGAGAAAACTCTTTCCAGCCATAGGCCACGAAGAAAGAGTCCAAGTTACTCAAGCTCACTAGTTCATGACAATGAACAACCATGGGTTATACAGAAATGCAAGAAATCTTAATAGTTATTGGATCATCCCTTCTTTTACTAAAAACAAAACAAAACAACAAAAAAAAGGTTCAGGGAGTTTGAAAGGTTTTAACCAAGGCAAAAAGGAAATATCAGTGTTTCAGGTGACCCTTTTCCTCACCTTTGGCACTTCCTGGCACTTGTCTGATGGCAATGTCCTCTGTGGGATGATACCTAGATGGGCTGTTGATCTCTAGTAAAGATCATTAGTATATTCTACTATGAACAAATGTTTTTATAACACTAAGCAAGAGGAATTTTTTTCTTAGGGGAAAATTTAAGAGTTTATGAGATGCATAAATGTAATGATTCAGAGAAGCATTTCTCAATCTTTACTTTTCATCACATGGAGGACATATATGAAATAAGTCATCTGTGAAAACATCATGTAAGTGACTTGGGACAGAGCTTAAGGAAAAGTTTTCTTATTTGATTTGCTTGGGAATTTTGTTTGTTTTATATTTTTGCTTATGAAGTTAATCTACATGTGAAATTTATCATCAAATTTGCTAAAATTGATTCAACTAGTAAATCTGTCCAGTTCTAAGATTTGAACTTCTTTATTACAATAAATATATTATTTTCCCAAATAAAGGCCTATAAAGGGTATACACTGGGCTTTGGTTTCTGCTCGTCTATATTTATGTACTTGACCTATCTTTACCTATAGCAAACTGAGAATGCTTAGGGAGTAGAAAAAAGATTGTCAAAGTGAGATCAGAGTGAGATGAGGGAGAAAAAGAAGACTAGTTAATTTTATTTGGATAATCACAAATGCCATTATTCAGATTCTGATATAGAAGCCAGGCCTGGTAGGATATGCCTGTAATCCAGGTATTCTATGAGGCTGAGAGAAGAGGAGCACACCTTTGAAAGCTACCTGGAAAAATTAGTGAAACCTTGTCTCAAAAAAATACAGACATAAAAAAATTTAAAAGGGCCAAGGACGTAGTCCAGTATAAAGACTCTGGGTTTAATTCCCAGTACAATATGAGAAAAATATCTGACATGGAATTTTCCATCTTTTTTTTTTTTTTTTGTATTTTAGTGAAGGGTCTACAGGGTGTTTAAGGTCTCACCAGCAGATCGCACTCGTAGTGCCCCACCTGTTTACAGCCTCCCAAGAGCTGGGATTACAGCTGTGAGCCACCAAGTGCCATCTCAGCGAGCCCCGGGGGGTGGGGCCACCAGGGCAGGCCTGGGGATCAAACCCTAGCCCCTGGGCCGGCTTGTGGGAGCTTTAATGTGCGGAGCTATTTGGCTGGCCCCTCCATCTTTTTTTTTTTTTTAATATTATGTATTTAGCACAGGATCTACAGAGTCTCATTACACAGAACCGACTTGTAGTGATCCTCTTGTTTTTCAGCCTCCCAAGGGCTGGGATTACAGGTGTGGCACCACCATGGCCAGTCACAATCAATGTCTCAGCATGTGGCGAGGAAGACCGCAGCCTCTGCCTCCGCCTAAGTAAGCGCTTTAATTCGCTCAGCAATCTGGTCTAGCTGGAATCTTCCATCTTTAAAGAAAGATAATAACTGGTTTAGACTACCCTGCTTCCCACTACTTAATGTGCAGTAGTCACAAATTTCTATTATGTGCTCAGTCTTCACACCAAAGTATATTAGGATTTAAATTACATAATGGGCAATATCATTTTTAGCAAGATGCATGAAACAGTTCTTACCTTAGATGTGCCTTAACAATTGCCCTCATTTCCTTTCCTTGTAGCTATTTCCCTCATTCCTACAAGTTGTTTTTCATCAAGGACAGTTTGTCCATGACAACAAATGAGGCTTTACTTTCCTCCCCTACAAACCCTAATATCAGCTTAATTAATTCAAACTACCTCCTCATCATCTAAATATCATATACTGGTGGCTCAAGGGAAATCTGATTTTCCAGATGATCAAGTAATAACCAGCCTTGCAGATAAGTACAAAAAGAAGCGAAGCCGTCAAAACAGTGCCCAGGTACAAGGTAAGCTCAGAGTGTAGCAACAACAGAGATTTGGCTGCACAGTAAGGCTCTTACTGAGTATATAAGTAGCACAGTGGGGACCCTGCCCACTACCCTAAGGCAACTTGTGGAGCTGGCTGGTAGAAAATACAGAAGAATATTCAAGACATAATTATACATGTACAATACCCTCCAGATGATAGCTTCTTGATAATAGCATTTCGATAGAATAGATTTCGAGGAAATACACCGCTGTAAAACTGTAGATATTTCTAGCCTATCATTATAAACCGAACTACGCTATAAGCTGTATGCTTTTAGGGGTATCTTTTAAAAATAAACACTAAAATTAGTTTTGCCACAAGTTCTTTTTAATTTGAGGCTAATATAAAAGAACAACAACAAAAAGCAAAATAAACTCATTAAGGTATATGTAAAGAACAAAGCATATTATAGAATTTCATTATGAGGTTTTTCTTAATACCTTAACCACTTATACTGTATTGATAGATATCTCATGCCCGTATTTTAAAAATCAATAAAAGAAGATTTTGTGCAGAATTTTCCTAAAGACACACACAAGTTCACACTAAACATTTATTTCTAAATAAGATTCTACTATTGTACCACATGAGTAAATTCATACCAATAATTGGTTCACCGGTACTCTCAAAACATATTTTTTAAATTAGGCAGCGCTTATTTTATTCATATTACATTTAAAATCTTCCTGGAGAAAGAACAGACACTGTTCACATGTGCATAGAAAATTCCTGAGCTAGGATGTCTTTTTCCTCCCAGGTTTTCACACATGGACTCAGGTCATCCCAGTCCCAGTATCTCTACTGGGGTCATACCGCCACCCTTTCCCCTATGTTTCTTAATCTTTTGAGCAATGCAAATGAAAACCTCTCCTTAAAAGAAAACGCTGTGACTGCACTACTGGCTCAGCGCGGCATGGAAGCACTGGGGGATCACACCCACATCTTTTGTAGGTTGGGCCTAAAATTGACTCCAGATTGGTGAGTAAAGAACAGCAAGACAGTTTTAATATCAATGTGCTTTTAAAAGTAAAAATAGCTATTATTCTTAACAAATCACATAATGGGTATTATCCTTTAAAAATGAGTCATAAAATATCTTTTTAAGTACTCAAAGCCATGAATATGTTCTACTCTTTTACCTCTGCTTGAATGTAATTTTTCATTTTCCAGGAAAGGATTCATCTGTTAACTAACCCCGTTAACCTAATTACTCATAAAAGAAATACCACAAGCATCCCTGACATCAATACCTTCACAGAGAAATATATCCGCGCATATGCACAAGAACATATTCCATTTAGATAATCAAAAGTGTAATTTCTATTTTAAAAATTCCCTTAGGTCCGTGTAATTCCTAATAGTGAGATTTATCCAAAGCATTTAAAGTTTGCAAACACTAACAGCTCTATAAATATCATTTGTTCATCCATATACTTAAATTCAAAAATATCAACTGTTAGGCATAAAAGCATAATAACACTATATTTATTTAATAGCATTTGTTTGATCTTAAAATGGGAGTATAATGAAAATGCCTTCAATATTAAGGGAACCTTTTTATCCTACTCAGAATAATTATCTTGTGAGATTAAAATCAGTGAATCATACCTAATTAAGATTTATAATTTAGCATCACTGAAGTATATGATCTTAGAAACTATGTGTTTAGCCTTAACTTCAGTTTGAAACAGAAAAAGAAAAGAAGCGAATACAGGAGAAATAAAGCAGCTAGTTTTTGCCAACATAATGCATGATGTTGTCACATATTTACCTTTATTGGCAGTTTATTTTAAAAGCTAAATACTTGATATGGAAATATACTAAAGGATAGGAGAAAGGTTTCAAAAAGATCCTTGATTCAAAACATACTGAAGCTCCCCGGTGGGCTTGTGGTTTGGATGTGGTGATCTCAAAATATATCGAAGAACTTATAACTAGAACACAGAATATTTAAAAATATGTATTGTGACTACCTATTAAAATGTTTCGATTTTGCATGGTTTTAAAAGCAAAAAAAATCCTAAACTTGCGGAGTAAATTTTAATGAAGTGTGTCATTGTTAGGGGTTATTTTCTAGCCTCCTTACATTAAACTGCACATGAATTTACAAAGCTATACCTTGCAATTACATAGGGCAAAGATTTTTCCTTTTAGGTCTCAGACATAGTATTTCCTACCATAAAGTCATTCAAAATAAGTTTTTTTTTTTTTCTTCCTCAAAAATGCCTTTAAAGCTTCCATCCCCATCCCAGTCCTGGATTACATAAAAGAATAGTTACTGTTCCCTAGCTCTTTGATATTCCCCTTCCTGGCAGACTCATCTGATGGAAGAAATAACTTTTGAAAATAAATGGCACAGCTTCAAGTGCATGCAGCCCCACACTCGCTGGACATCCCATCAGAGTGCAGTTTAGATTTGAAAAAAGTGTTGCTTGACTTCCAAATTTAGTTTCAGCATCGCAAGATGAAGTTTACTGCTGTGGGGAATAGAAGCGCGTTAGAGGGAAACAACAATGTGAATACTCTGTCCACTCAAGTGCATGGATTGTGCAAACCTGAGGGGAGAAGGAGCCACACGTGGTCATCACCGATCAGAGAAAAGAGCACTTCAAGAAACTGAGTTCACAATGAGAAAATAAGACTCTGCAAAGTCAGCATCGCTGCATGAAAGAGTTACTTTTCATCTTTAAGCAGCTGTCAGCACATGTTTATATAGCTACAGTGCCACTTTCTAATGTCAAAATATCAATAATGATACTATCATAACAGTAATTATTTTTGTGTTTGCCCCTCTTCCTTGTCACTCAGTGAGGGGTGCTTGTTTAAATGGTCACAATTCTCTGTACATATACACAATTTAAGATATCCATACTGAAAATACTTTACCTATGCCTCAACCTTAAGCAGAGATGAAGGTGGTACATGGCAATAGAGAAGCTCCCAGACTTTATTACAAATCTCCCCTGAAATAATTCCAATCTGATTACTCTGTAATTGGGGAATAAGTAAATGCTAAAGGATCTACTTGTGTGCAAACATTTTAAAACTAAAAAGTTCCTTCTTAGAATATTTTCACGAGGGCTGGGGAGATGACTCAGTAGAGTAAGTGCTTACCTGGCAAGCACAAGGTCCTGAGTTCAGTCCCCAGTACCCTCTCCAAAAGAAAAAAAAAAAAAGAATATTTTCATGAACATTCACTGAATATATCGGAAATATATAGACACTGACTGACATGGTCACAGAAGCATGCATTCTAGGTTCCAGGCTGTGGATGGAGCCCAAGCCAGCCAGAGGTCTGTGCTTGCCATTCATTCTCCCACATCTCTGCCATTAGGGTCCTCTCAGGCAGGGGCATGTGGAGGAAATGTGGGCTCATCGGCCTCCACGCAGGGACCCCAGTTTGTGACTTCCCAAAAGCTACACTAGACAAGATATTGTAGTTTTCAAGCTGGTTTTCACTGCCCCGTGACCTGTGTGGGCACAGAGGCTCCTGTCAGAGCACATTGAATGGGGCTAAACATCGCGCTATTATCAATAATTTTTGGAAACAGTGCCCCATATTTTAATTTTGCACTAGACCCTGGAAATTAGGTAGCTGATCCTAGTTGAAAGTGATAGCATTTGTAGAGAGAAAGAATAAGTTACAACAAAGAATAGCAAAAGGTTTACTGCAATATATACAAATCTATGACTTTATATTATATTACTTTTAAATTTTTATTGTGAATGTTACTGTTTCCATGTATAGTATAGTATAGTATAGTATAGTATAGCACAGTACAGTATAGTATAGTATGGTATGCTATAGTATTCTTCATAAACTAATGCAGGAAAACAGAAGTCACTCATTCTCAGATAAGACAGAAGATATATATATATATATATATATATATATATATATATATATATGACATTGCTTGTCTGTTATTTAAAAATCATTTAATTGGCATAAGACAGTAAAGCTAGGGAAGAAAAGATTGCAGCAGGGCTGTACTTTGTGATCTCTGGTCATCACTGCATCCTGAAGTGGAATGCAACAAACCCACAAATTAGCAGCAGAAATAGAAACTCATAGGAAAGACACTGAGCAAAGAAGCATTTTCAATATTATGATAAGGAGAAAAATTTTTCTAGGCATCTGCTGCAAAGAAGTCTTTACTGACAACTATATTGTTAGCAAATTATGTATTAATATTTTAATAAAAGCTACTTACACCATGACAATGAGAACAAAACACTGGCAAGAAGCAAACAGGCCAAGACTATAAAAAATATTTTTCTGAAAAAGATTTCCCAGCACAAAAATAAAAAGTACCCAAGCCAAGCTGCAGTATAAAAAAAGTTTAACCTTGGGGCTCAGTATAATAAATCATACATTCTACTTGTAAGATGTATCAGTTTAAAAATGAGTGGAAGCAGTGATATCCTAAATGCTTTGCGATAGGCATCGAAACTAAAATATGAGCAAACATATCCATTTATAAATATATTTAACATAAATACATCTAAATTGAAATTCTTCTTTGAATTTACTGCCTCTGCTAATATGCAGAAACAACCCACCATATGCAATGTTAAGTAAAGTGTCAATATTCAAATAATGAGAAAACAAGCAGATTTATTGCATAAAACATGTAAATATTATTAACAGAAAGTGCCATATGATATCTCATGTTTTGATGGTTTTTAATCACCTATCTTTTCTGCCTCTTGGTCTCAGCTAAGACCAGTCTTGGCAACAGGTACTGCACGGATGGTCCGTTCTCAGCCAGAGCTGAGGAACCTGTGTGCCTGCCCTAAGGACACTCAACACAATCAACCACCTTTTATTTGCTTCACACTCACCAATCCAAATTATTTTGTACATATTTTTGCTTTGCACCTCCTTTAGTAATCATCCCCAAAATGTCACTGTTATTTGCATAGCATCAGAAAGCCAAAAGGATCAGCAATTAGCAATTATGTCAAAGCAGTTATGCTTGAATTTTAGCAGAAATTAAATGAAAAAGCTTAGATCAAAAATTCAGAATTAGGAAAAAGGAAGCAAATAATAAGAATCCAACCATGAAAAAACTACTGTTAAACAAGCTGTGTATCTTTCAAAAATAGATGTTGGTATAATCCACGCATGTGTGTGTGTGTGTGTGTGTGTGTGAGGGAGAGAGAGAGAGAGAGAGAGAGAGAGAGAGAGAGAGAGAGAGAGTTAGTTTTGGATGTGCAATCTTTTCAGTGGCACCTAAAAATGATTTCTAAGTGCAACTGACTAATACAACATTATCTTTGATATATCTCAAAAGAAATATATACTTATATCAAGACTTTTAAAATGTGGGAGAAAACTGTCTTTTTTCTGTACCACTTGTTTCTTCTAAATTGTCAATGACTAAGAGAAAAACATATATGCTTATTAATCAAATCTTATTGACCAGTAACATAGTAGTTCCACAAATGTCTATAGAACAACTTCTCCCCATCAAAAATTTACAAAGCAATTTAAATTCCTAGTAGTTAAAATTATTAGCTCTATAACAATACTTTATAAAAGTAGTATATGAAATTTGTATTCAAGAGTATATTGATCAAAGGTAAAACAGCAAGCATTGCTATTAAATCAGCATTCTAAGAACAAACCAGAAAGTTCAAAAACATAAAAGCGGGCAATTGTTTCAAATACACCTAATAATTCTGCTGATTTGGGGCCATTAAAACTGATTACTTAATTAGGCAATCATTCAAGGCATCCAAACACTCACACTGACAAAAACAGGGGAACATTTGCATAGCCTGTCTTCAGCTTGAGAGAAAAATTCTGAAAAATGTTCCAGGTAGTCAAACTTTCAGAATTTGCATCTATGAACAAATAAAATAAAATACTAAATTCCAAAACATGACAACCTGGAAGTCAGTTAAAAAAAAAAAAAGAATTTACCGATAATGAAATTATTTATCTTTTCAAGACCCTTATATAGTATTTTAAACTACTGTAGATAATAAGTAACAATATGGCTTATTTCCATGGAGTCTTGAAATACTACTTATTCCCCATCACATCCATGTATTATCTGAAAGTAATTAACGAATTTCTACTATTTTCTATGTTTATCTAAAACAGCTGCCTACAAGATCATTTTCAAAGCTTCTTACTAACATTAGTGAAAACAATCAAAAATGATATGCCACTTACAGAGAAAAAAGTAACCCTGGAAATGAAGTTTTAAGACTCTTAAATGTAACTGCAGGAAAAAAAAATCTGGTTTCACTCGGAAGATATCAGCTACAATTTTGAGAATTTCACAGACTTGGTACAGTCTAAAGAAAAAAAAAAATGTTTCCCTAAATAAATGTTTCTTAAAATCATTCTATCTATAAACTACCTTTTGAAGAGACAAGAGAAGCAAGTCAACTCACGTGTACTGCTCCAAACACAAGTCTTACTCTCTTCCAGGAAAACAACAATGAAATTTTTATCACCCGGCTATGATTCTTTCATTTCAGACAAGATTAATTAGCAAGTATTACACTTCTCAAAACTCCTACCACTCTTCCTTGCTTATTAAACAGACCTACATGAAATAGCAAGTAGCCACCAGAAACATAAGGCAAGTACGCAAAAACTGTATTGCAAAGAAAGAACGCTTTTCTATCTTCACCTCCAAAAATAAAGCAGGCTTCTTTTAAACGTTGTAAAACATGTTTTTTTGTGTTTTTTTTTTTTTGAGGGGGAACCTACTTTATCATTTTCTTAACAACATCTTGTAAATTTTGAATAATGCATACACCATAATCAGTTTTCACAAATACATGACAGGTTTAATCTGATATTTCTCTTTTTAAGATGAAATTCCAAAGGTCTTGGGAATCCATGTAGTTTATACTAATAGCCATTCACATGCACAGTTAATAAACAATAGTGATGATGTGTGAAAGCATACTTGGGAAAATGCTTTTTACGAGAAAAAAAATGTTTCTCTTCTAAATTAAAGCTAAATTATTCACAAGTAAAATACATGCAGGAAAAAGGAACAAGAAAAGAGGAAGAGGGTAAGAGAACTCTACAATTTAAATGAATGAAAAACTGACTTTCTATTCAAAATAATTTTCTTTCTGAACAGTCTATTTCTAAAACGTATAGATCAACCAAGAAGCCAGTAGTAATAGAGTGTATTATAAATGTGTACTTTTATATCATCAATTTATAAAGCCTAGGATTTCCCCTTCAAGCTTTGAATGTGATGGCTAGAAAAGTTCACACATAGTACACTAATAAATAGATCTTGTTGGTTCCAGAAAATATTTTTTGAAAAAAAATCTATACTGCTCAAAAAATCTTTTCTTTTCCTTCCTTTTTTTCTTTTTCTTTTTCTTTTCTTTTTTTCTTTTTTTCCTGTTGTATTAAATTTAGGATCAAAAACATCAAAGCAGTTTCCACCTCGGACCTAACTTTCAGAGGATCAATGTGACAAGGCAGTCCCTGATAGATGTTTCTCTTGATAAACGACTTGTTCAAAAGAGACATTGTAGCTT
>PVJA010005175.1:0-22500 GCA_004027025.1 Myocastor coypus | reverse complement strand
AAGTCAATAAGTGATTGGAGATACAAATATTTTTAAGGACTTCGGTTTCCATTTTAAATGAATTTGACCTTTCTGCACATTAAAACAAAAAGGAAAAAGCAACTGGACTTCGCAGTGAGAAAGCATTTTATTTTGTTGTAATGACAGTGAAACCCCTTTAGCAACACATTACAAGACAGCTTTAAAAATAATGTTATGAAAACATGTTTACTAGATTTCATCACAAAGAAAATATGTGTGTGTCTCTGTTGAATTAAGTATGGGTGAAATTTTAAAACTGTGAACAACTTATCATTTCAGTTACTGCCCATTTGGGGAATGACAACCAGAAATCCTCAGGACACACAACAAATGTGCTGCGTGCTCCACGCAAACCTGCTCTTCCCTTGTTTGTTAAAAAAAAAAAAAAAAAAAAAAAAAAGTTCAAAGCTCATCAACCTTTAACACTGAATTACTGGTGGTCAATTTACAGTTCCTTATGTGAATAAAATATAATAAAATACCTGAGTATTGAAACACTGTACTTGGGTAACAGACTTAGAACATTTTACTTGCAGTACCTACAAAGATCCCTAGTCCTTTTAAAAGAGGAAAAAAGTGAAGCTAGCAATAATATATTAATAGGTAATAACCAACTAGTACTTTCAAAAATTCTGTTATACACTGGTTATGTCATAAAGTCCATTGTTCAACATGTCAATGAATATAATTAACTGGAATCAAAGAAAAAGAAAACTATTCAGAAAAGCACTGCATGTTATTTACACAATTTTAAAATTGTTCAATATTGTATATACTTCAAGGGGACCAAAGACATATGCTATAGAATATCCATTATGTGGTTTGCATGACCAATAAAATCCACCATGGATTTTCATTGCTCTGCAGCTAACATCTTTTACTTTTAGTCATGGATAGAATATAGTTTCCTGTAATTACTTTAAACAAAGGAAAATGAAACATCTTTGTTTTTCCTAGAAATGCATTGCTTTGTTTGCAATGTTTGCACTTGTTGACATTTTAAAAATCTGTTTAATGACATGATATGATTAAGTAGAATTTTACTGCTCATAGTCTTCTACCTACATTCATCTTGAAAACTTGGATTCAGAAGGAATTTTCTGGCTCTAAATAGCATCCAGATCTATGTTTTATGAAACTTTTCTGTGACAATATGAGAATTAGAAACTGAGAAAAGAAGGCTGATTAGCTAATCAAGGGAACACTTAATAGAGAGAAAACCTGATTTGACTAATTTCTTCCCACTGCCGGGCTCAGTGATATGGGACATTTCTTACTTTCAGCTGCGTCTGGCCTAATGCAGACATTAAAACATAGCGAATTGTATTTTGACAAAAACATGAATTTCTAATATGCAGTGTAATTTAGTGTGAGCTTTTTAAGAAAATCATAAAAAATAGACATAACCTTTATTTTCCTTCTGACGTGCGCATATGTGTCTCTGTGTATCTGCGCTCCTCACCCTGTCAAGTTAATTTAAAGGAAAAGAATTTGTTTATTCTTTTCCTTGTCTTATTCTTATATAATATCAGGAACAGCCAAGAAGTGAAGGAAGGCTAAGGACATAAGCAAGGCCATACTGGATGTGACCTTTCAGCTGCTTGCGTTTCGCTGTTTTCCTGCATGGACTAGGACGACATGAGCTAGTGCAGTCACAGAGATGTGCATACCTGGCAAGGCAAGAGCAGAAAAGGAAGATGAAGGCAGGCAGCGAGAAGAAAAGCTTCAAAGGGGAAGGGGAGGAAGCATCTCAAAGAGAAACACAAGGGCTGTGGAAGGGCTGTTTACTATAGTTCTCTTAAAATATTGAAGCATCATTCACCTTGATTTTTAAATATTATTTTTTTTAGTTTGGAACTTGAGCACTAAGTATCTTAAGAAAGCTGAAAATTAATAACAACTGCTTTCCAAACACTGTGTTTGAGGAAACACTCCAGAACTTACTAGCTGTTTAGGAAATCTGGATTTGTTTTTTTTTTAATTTCATATTGCTCACAAATCTAAGCTAACTCTTACAATATAGGACCTTAGTGCCACAATAATTTTTAATGTTTTCATAACACTGAAGTACAGTTTTAAGAAATATCATTTATGCTGAAATTGAACTAAGACTGCTAAGTTCTTATGCGCCCTCACTCCACCCCAATGCTAGTAAACAGAGCTCACTGAGTAAAATGCCTCAGATCTTTCAGAGTTACACTTGACATGCAGATGCTGTCAAATGGCACTGGAGTGGTCCCAATAGCTCCCAAGTGATCCATCCCTATGGTAGAGACAAACCAGGAAAGTCCTGTGATGGGTTCACTTCAGATATATATATATATATATATATATATATATATATATATATATATATATATTTGAAAAAATATATATATATTCTATAAAATAGAATCAATCTTTGGCTTACAGTAATGTTTTCTCCTAATCACTTGAAGATTGATTCTATTTTTCATTCACATGTATTTGCAGTATTCATATGTTCACTGCAACCTTTGTCTGAGTTTACACAGTTCTCAGATTCATTCAGAAAGAACGTACTGAACTCTTTAGTTAAATGTAGCTCACGAAATACTGGAGAGGATTTAAAGAAAACCAACGTTAACATTTTATGGGCAAAACCAGATTAATATAGCTCAACGAGAAGGTTTTAAGTACACTCAGAGAAGAATTTTTCCCAGCACATATGGGGTTTCTTCATGAAGGCGAAGGGAAATCTTTTGGACTCTGCAACCTCCATCTTTATCTTTTGACACACAAGCCAACTTGTAGTATCCAAAGAACATGGTGTTTTTACCTCTGTGTTTCTCTTTGTCACCACGCCTTCTTTCTGAATTGTCCTTTCTTCTCCTCTTTTGAAGATTTCCTTAGCAATTTCAGCATTTACTTCTTCCCAACATAAGCCCAGACTTCCCCTGAGGACTGAAATGTCTTTGCCTTGGACTCTCATCAGAGACTAGAGTCGTGGTGCAAACCCTTGGCATATGTGCCACAGCGGGCTGTCCATAGCTCTGAAAGCTCTAAAACGTTCACCATCGCTAGTCTAACTCTTTCTATATCTTCGCAGCACTTTAGAAACATCCTTGTGCTTGAGTCTTCTATTAGACCATGAGCTTCTCAAAGGCAGGCAACCTTCCCTCCTGCTTTTCTTCCCTCAGCCCTTAAATTAATAATGATGGTTCCAAGTAAATGTTTACTGAGGAAATTAGTGAGTTGATGGGTAGAGGAAATAGATGTGAGTAAAGGCAGTTAGAAAGGAAATTGTGTGAGTCTTTTGCTGGAAAATAAAGATATTCTAGTTGGGCTCAGCTTAAAAAAAAACACACACACAGCTACAAAATAGCAAATAAGGATGGAAATCAGAATGGGGGTATATCCCAGTGGAACTCACTGAGTTATTAATTGGGAAGTTTGCCCTTCAATAGGGAGGTAACAGGAAGCTTGGAAGGTTTTAAGAAAAGGATCTGTATGAACTGAACCTTGCTTTACAGCAAAGCTAAGAGGCTGGGGTGTGTGGCTTCCTTGTAGAGGGCTTACACAGAACCAGAGAGGCTCTGGGTTCAGTGCCCGGTAGAGGGTGCAAGATAGAACTAACAGAACTGGTAATGAGAAGACAAGTGAGAAGTTATTATAAGGGTCTATCATTTCTAGTTCTGCAAACTGTCAATCTTCCCTGTAGGATGTGGTGATATGCTTCCTTCCTTTTTTTATAGATGTTCCATTTGTATTGATTGCTCAATATTGCACCTTCGTTTTGTAATATTACAAAATGCCAGTGTGTTTAAATGCTTTTAGCTAATGTCATTGATACAAAAAGGGATAAGGCATGAGAACTGAATAATCTTCCCTCAACCTAAGCATGGGCTTTCCACTCATTATTCTGCTTTGCTCAACTACCACTTTATAATTCGTGCCACTCAGATTGTGCTCTTAGCTTACAAGATGTTTCATTTTCAAAAGACTGCAATGGTTGAAGACAGGAAGAGTTCCTCCCTGGTGTATGTCTGAGCAAGCAAAATAAGCAACATTAATTTGGTCTTTATATACCAAAGAAAAATACACATGTACACTTCCTTCATTTTAAAGTATATTAAAGTTTTCCAAACAGGGTTTTTAATTCATTTAAAATGGCATTAGGTTAGGTGGGCTGTTGGTGCTTTGAATTAATGTGCAAGTTGTTAATCTCCGTAGACCTGGGTTTAAAATTAGACAAAGCAATAATTAGTTTGGCACCATCCTTTCACTACCCAGAGGGTAATAATGTAGGTCATAAAATACTACAGCCTCACACAATTTTTTTTTTTGTACAAAACAAGGATCTAGTATAAGGTGGTGAGGGGAATATATATATACACACACACATATATATATATATATATATGTATATATGTATATATATTTCCAATTGTCACTGGAAAGTACAATGGCTTAGCTTCTGATATATGATCCACTACTCATGAAGAGACCTAATTTCAGAAATTCTCATCAGATTACTATTTCTTTTTTGTTTAAGGTGAGTCCCTTCTAATTTACACAAAGAAATCTTCAGAGCTGCTCATGACTACTATTTTTTCCTCTGTATGTTTTTCCACACAGTCACAAAATTAATGTTACAATTTGTACTCTTCTTTTACTTTCTGTTCATTGCCCCCTCACACACCAGTTGGCTGTTTTGTTAAATTATAAGAATATTATCCTATAAATATATTTAACATATGAAAGTATATTTAAGGAAGTGCTTACCATATATACTTTGAATTGTTTTCATGGCAAATGACTGCTGGCAATATCAATAATTTGAGAATGGAAACAATGAAAATACAGAGGAATTGCATTTGGATACTTTTTCCTGTCAATAATTCTTGCCAGATTCCTATTTGAACATTCTGAAAATGAGGAAGACATCAGGTCTAGCCTTAAGTATGCGTAATAGTTTCTATTTCTTTACACTCCTCACCCCAACTGAGCTTTTAAAGCACAAGTATTTTAGATGTCTCCATGTAGCTTAATATTTCAAGCTATGGAAATAACACTTTAATATTGAGTAGAATATATTTCATACAATATACATGTTCAGACTTTCTATTTTTACATAAAGCAATATGCAAGCACCTGTTTGTATCTGTAGAGAGCATTCAATGTATTAGATGAGTACATTCACAAATCATTTAAGTTCAGCTTTTCAAGTGATCTGAGACACTGATACAAACTTGCTAATGATAATTATAGAACTGATGCTGATTTAGTCATTTCAAAAAAGCCACGGAGGCATAATTAGTGTCTGAATGGCCTCAATATTGCATTATTAGGAGGCTAGGGTGAAACTTGAAATGAGAACATCAAGGCTGATAACAGAAAAGAAAACACGAAATACATACATAATTCATTTTGAGATATTATAAAGGTTTATAACCAGAAACAATAATTTGCAGAAAGCATCTCCTGCACTGGAGCCAACTGCAATCATCTGGCCAACCTGTTAAAGATCAAATAGTATATTCTTAGCTATTCTCAGTGGTGTCTTTGTAATAAAGTAGCAGCAAACAGACATTGTTTGCTTCTGGTCACTTTTAAAGAATGTTCAGTTTATCAGTAGGGACTTTAATCTCAACCTTAATAGAGTACAAAAGCAGCCTTATTCCTGGGATTCTCTCCTTAAGGCCACAAGCCATGTGCCTTTTTTTCAATTTAAAAGAAGAAAAATAAAATTCTCCTTCTGAGAACACTACAGATAGTGTTTTTTTTTTTTTTCTTCTCACAGAGCAATGTTCATTCTCCTGTGCTGTGCTGTATTTCCCAAACATCACAAGAACGAAGATACACAGAATATCCATGGAATATCCTCTGTCAGGGATCCCTGCCTGGTTTTCCACTGTCAAGTGCCCGTTGGTTGACCAGCATTTTGGATACTCTCAGCTCCCTGCCAACAAAGGATAATGAAGAATGATGACAGAAACAAGTAAAATGTAGAACTGGACTGCTGAGGTTTTTTTTTTTTTTTTTTTTTTTTTTTTTTTTTTTTTTTTTTTTTTTTTTTTTTTTTTTTTTTTTTTTTTTTTTTTTTTTTTTTTTTTTTTTTTTTTTTTTTTTCTTATTAGCATGGGTATACAGGAGGTAATAAGACAAAAGCTTCTTTAGTTATCACCTGTCTGCTACCAAAAATGCCTTCCCATGTGACTGTCATTCTTACTTCAGTTTCCAAAATTGACAGGGTTTGAATTGTATTGCATAGGAAAACTGAGCTACAAGCTAGTACTGGTACCAAGTATTAACCATCATTCTCCACTACACTGAATGATCAGATTTATAACTATCCAGATGAAGAGAGAGTGAAGAAAGATGTAGGCAACTAGAATGGCAGTCATACAAAAACAGACCAAAGACAAAATTACACCTATGGATATAGGTGGGGTTAATACATGGATCAAGTAATGAAAATATCTGCATTTTGGTTTCCTGAGTATCATAAGTAATATTAATTTTAACAAAGAGTTAATGTATTTACTACACTGTCTCCACCTGTCTACAGTAATTTGTATACACTCAGTGGCAACTATGCCCTTTATAAATTTGCAATCAACCAATGACTTGCTAGTCCCTAGTGAGTCTGGGTGGAATACCACTGGTTGGTTTGATTGGTTGAGCTCTGTTTGCCTTTCTTGGCTGCTGACTACAAAGTTTATCGAGTCACTTTATACCTCAGCTTCCATATTAACCAATGTAGGAGTCAAATTCGTTACTTACCTTACGGATAATTTTAGTCGCAAGTGAGAGAAGAAATTCTTGGTGATAGCTCCAGCTGTAACATGTCCATTGTCTCTCCATAGAGATTTGTGAGTTGTGCGGGTTTCTGATTGCTACTTTAACTCTTGGATACTTTCATGATCTTTGCTCCACATTATGGATGTAATAGATTCACATGTCACCTGAGACAAGATTGCTGAAGCATTTACTGAAAGAAGAGAAATGTTATCCTAATACAAGTTCATTTTTATTGTTAGGAGAAGTCTTTGCCCAAGGGAACTTACTGTTCACATTCTTAGGTCATATTTTTGCATTTAAACCATGACTGGTAAGCAGAGTCAGATTGCTAAGATTGGCTTAGCTCAAATATAAGTCATCTCTGGTCCTGGGAGAGAGTCATCTATTAAAAAGCTCACACATGTGTTTGAAAACAGGAGTGGAGGAGTGGAGTGTATAGAATAGCCATGTAGAACCACCGATCTGCGCAATACCAGGGATCTCTTCTTTTTAGTGGTTGTGAAGGTAACCACCCAAACTGTTGTACAAAACTGACATGATTATTTGTCTTAACCTGTATGTGAACAACAAATGGAATGCATCATACTATTAACACTTTGTAACTCAGCTATATCAACAGGAGATTTCTAATGGTATAATATATACCTTGAATTTAAGAACCTACTTTTTGGGGCTGGGGAGATAGCTCAGGTGCTCAAGTGCCTGCCTGGCAAGTGCAACATCCTGAGTTTGATCCCCGGGTCTTGAAAAAAAAAGGAAAAAGAATCGACTTTTCATAAATGTCAGTGTAGTATAGCACATGGTTGATGATACCACCATGTCAAGAATGATGAGGACCTTGGAGTACAGAAGCACTGATTGAAATGTTGAAATGTTTCTATTCTAAGCAAGCTATAGATACTTTGGCTGACCACAGAAACAGTAATATGAATAAAAAGATGCACATCAACATAAAAATGTTTCATAAAGCAAATAAAAATATTAAATGTACGCTAGATTCTAACGAAATACTCACTGAATGACTGAGTGAAAAGAGATTGATCTATCCAATGATGAACTAGGTATGTAGGAAATAATAGCTACACCTTGCTAATCTACCTAACCACTTTTGCTTCCTTAGAGAACCTGGAGGGTATAAAAACAAATGCGACAAAAAGGGTCTAGGACAAATACCTCAACCAGAAGAGAAGTGCAACTTTAGATTACATAAATAATTACAGTTACCAAGCCTAGAGATTTTAATGAAAGAATTAACTTTTATGTAAAATGGCATTGGACTTAGACAGAGCGCACTATTACTGCACTTACAGACAGAGGTAAAAGTTCGACACCTTTGCTTGAAATAGTTCTCACAAGATTTCCTCACTCTTCAGAGAAAGAGGGAGAGGTAAAAGAACTACATAAACAGTAAATAATTTAAAATCTTATAATCATGGCTTAAAATTTAAAAACATACCCATAAGTCTTGTTTCTAGAATTATTTTCATTGCTAAAATTATAATTTTCAAAAGTTAAACCTTGTGTGTTGCAGGCCATCGGTGCATAAGCAGGTGTAGAAGCAGCGACTTTCTTGCTCTGTGCTCCTTCCCATTCACCCCCAGCACCCATAATCTTCTCCATAATCCCGTAAGACTGGTTTTGGCTATGTGTCACAACAGATGCTGCATCTCAAGAGTACTAAGTGTGGACGCACACTCAGATACATATCAATTGAACTTTTGCTATGATTTCTATAGGTTATTTTAGCTTCCAGGACCTAATTCCCGTACGGTCATGTAGAGGAGCTAGTTCCAGTAATTGGAGTCTTTTCAGCTGGTCGTAGTCCCTTTTGGGAGTCCATTCATTTAAATAAGGAATCTTCCCTTTCTATTTTCTTTTCTTTGCTGATGATTCTAGGTCCTGTTTTGGATGTGGAGACAGTGATCCAGATAGCCTTGTCGTCTTCACTCAGTTTAGTTGGCTGTACTAAGTCTAAGGGGTCTTGGAGATATCAGTAGTAAGAGTCCCTAGGCCTTTCACATGGTCTTCAGCTTGTGGGAGCCCAGTGGTCTCTGTTCAAGGGCTCTCATCAAAAAGTACTCATGTCCCCCCAGTCTAATGAAATTCTCTCAGCCTCCTTTGTGTCTGTCTTGGGACGACATAAACTCTTGTGTACTTAATCACATGATGCTTTCTCTCTGCCTTTTCAACCTGCTTTCAGACCTAATCCTATTGGCATCTTATTCATTGCTTCTTCCAGAATGCCACCATGATTAGCATAGGCTTCTTTAGGAAGAAAGATGGAGGTAGAGGCAGGGCATCCTTCACACATCTAGCTAGGACTTGCTCCTTCCAATACTACCCCCCTCCCATTTCTTCCTCTGCCACCAGTATAGATGCAGTAGATGATCTTTCTCTCTACTATCAAAAGTATCTTTTGCTTCATGTACTCTAGCCCTATTATTACATTAAAACTCTCCCCTACATCCATAAACTCTCCCCTTTTCCTTCTCTTTCCCATTCTTCCTTCCTTCCTTTCTTCCTCTTTTTTCCTTCTTGCATTCTCTCTCTCTCTCTCTCTCTGCCCTTCTTTCCTTCTTTTTCTTATGGAACAGGGATTGCATCTAGGGTCTTCACACAGTGAGTTATATGCTAGCCCTTTTCAAGTTTTAAGACAAGATCTCCCTAAGTTGCTATGCTTTTTAGGTAGACTCACTTGCCATCATCTTGCCTATATTACAAGCGGAAATTACAGGCATGTGACACCACTCTCAGCTTCTACATTTATTTATTTATTTATTTATTTATTTATTTATTTATTTATTTAGTCTTTTTGAGACAGGGTCTCACCATGCAGCTCAGGCTGGCCTTGAGTTCATTTTTGTATCCCAGGCTGGTCTTGAACTCATACTGATCCTCCTGCCTCAGCCTCCCAAGTGCTGGAATTACAGGCGTGCGCCACCACACCTGGCTAGCTTCTACTTTTATTTATTTATTTTTTTCTCAATTTCTTTATTGTTTAAATTTAACAATGGTTATATTGCATATTTTCATCATCAGATCAGTTTAGATTAATACATATAGGTATATAAGATTGATCAAACAATTAAACATTAACCTTTCTAAATCCACATTACTTTTTTTTTTCTTTTCCCCCTTCTTTTCTTTGAAAGTTGACATATTGCATATTGTCTTCACAATCATTCTACAGAGTACAGTGTGTGGGCATGACCCACCTCCCTATTGATGTTGCATAGAAAAAAGAAAGAAAAAAAAAAGAAAGAATATACTTCTCTTTGGACTAAGATGAAGCAGATACATACACAGTCAAAGGTTTTGCAATTGCAGTGTGCCACCAGTGAAGGCTTCTACTTTTAAATATTATAATTCCTCTTCAAATTTTGGACTTTACATTTCATTTTTTAATATCAATCATCATTACTATTGGAACTCAAATTTAACATTTTGATTCTTTTTTTTTTTGTGGAAAAGGATCCATTTAGAATGGTGTGCTAAGAGGAATAGCTACAAAGAATGATATGGGGAATTCCCTAAATAAAAATATTAGGATCCCAAAGTATAATCTTTTTATCCTTTTTATTTGCGTGTTAAGTTGGAATTAGAAAATATTTAGAGAGAAATACTTCAAAACTGCTCAAAATAGTAGTCAAATACTAATTGTTCCCACATATATTTCAAGTATAGTATTTAGAACCAACTGTTAGATAATATATCAGTTACAGAGCAATGCTCAATGTCTTAGTGACTTTTCATGTTGCTGAGACAAGATACAGAACACCCCATGTTATAGGGGAAAGGTGGGTTTAGCTCAGAGTTTGTGGAGGTTTCAGTCCATTGGCTGGTTCCAAGGCATGGTGGTTCCAAGGCAGAGAAAAACAATTCATGGTGAAAAGACGACAGCAAAAGCAAGAAGCTAAAAAGGGTGAGGAAGAGAGGGAGACAAGGAGAGAGGGAAACAGAGGGACAAAAGGAGGGTGGACACAGGGAGAGAGGGAAGGAGAGAGAGACAGAGACAGAGACAGAGACAGAGACAGAGACAGAGACAGAGAGAGTTTTGTGTCCCTTCTCTTGTGTGTGGGCTACCTGCCCTAGGGATGGTGTAGGACTCACAGCTTAATCACAGTATTGTTCTGTGAATTAAGTGCCCACTCGCGATTCAGCTTCCTTTAGAAAAACAGTATAATTACCTGGGGCTTTGGGTGGGCAGGGGACATCTAGATGCAAACCATGACACTTAGTATAACACCAATCATCTCCATTACATTTTCTCTTCCCATTTCTGTTGATCATATTAATATTTCTATTTTCAGGTCTTAAAAGTAATTCTCATCAGTGAGTTACCTAGAGTTAGGTGTTGGTTATTTGTTGAGCAAATTATTCTATGCAACTTATTTCACATAATTTTCAAAAACATACTGTCAACTCTATTCAGGAAAGAAACTAAATCTCAGAATTAGACATTAGCAAATGGAAGAACTAGGAAATCTCCCCCTTTCTATCTTGCTCTAATGTCACTGTATTTTGTTACATCATGCTTTTTCCTCCACGCCGGTATCTTTGTCCCAGCACCTTGTCAAATTTTACTGTACTCTGCTAAACTCCAAAACAGAATCACAACTGCTAGGAAATAGCTCAATACTTTTCAGACTTGTTCAGACAAAATTTACCCCCCCTAATTAGATTTAGTCTTACACACTAATACTGCAAAGCCAAGTTGAAACATTGTGTAATGGAGTTTTTGTTTGTTACTCAGCATACTAGATAGGCTTCACCATATATATATATATATATATATATATATATATATATATATATATATATATTTTTTTTTTTTTTTTTAAATTGATGGAGGGGTGGAAAGACAGTCAGACCAAATGGTTTTCTTTGGGTTTGTTTGGGAAATATACAAGATTCAAAATAATGAGTTTTTCAATAGTCAAATTTTAATTCTTGTTTCTCTGGCTGAGTTAGAAATGATACATATTGAAGGTGAGTTAAACACTTTTAGCAGATCATGTTTTCTGTTCCTTTTTCTATATTTTTTCCTTTTTTAATTCTTACAACTGGAATTCTTTTAAATAATACCATAGTTTATTTTCTGCAATATTATTTGCAGAAAATGAAGATAAGCAGTGTGGAGTTTATTCAGGTGCAAGGTTAAAGTCGAAACAGAATTATCCATGTATACATAATGTAGTATAATTCACATATACAAATTTGAAGAATGCTTCTAGAGTTATGCCTCATAAAATGTCTATTTCTTTTTCTCCACTAGAGCAGGTGGGACTATAAAACTAAACCTTGAGAAATAAATATTAGGACTTGAAGAAGTATTAAATGTAGACAACATTTTTCAAAGTACAGTCTAAGCTTTCTATGTTAGGTTCATCTGGGAGAGTCGCTGAGTCCTACTCCAGACCATCCAAGTTAGAACCTTTCCAAGAGAACCATGGAATTTGATGTCAACATGTGTCATGATTATTTGTTAGCTCACAAATTAGACAATTTGACTCATTATCCTCTGGCATATGTAGAGACTCTCCTCAGCCTCAAATAAGGGTCATGGTCATCAAATTCTAGAAGATTTGGACACATTTATATCACATATTATTTCCTTCCTTCTTTTCTTCCTTCATCTTTTAGTTACTCTTCTCTTGTTTCTGGGACAAATACCTGACACACAAGCTTAGGGAAGGAAAGGTTTGTTTAGCTCACAGTAACTGGAGGTTTCAAAACCTGTCCCTGCCGTTTAGGGTCTGGAAGAGAGGCTGGGGCACTGCCATGTCCAGGATGATGTGCTCCATACCTCCGAGAGACCGCTGCCTTGAGGTTGTGGGGGACCTCTGGCAGCACGAGCTGTCAGTTTAAGGTTTAGTCCCTTTCTTGGCCACACTCCTCAAGCCCCGCCCCAGTTCTTTGGCACTGCTCCATGATTTACATGAGGCTTTCAGGGGACAACTAGATAGAAACCATAACATGCCGTATTCAGTATTCACAGATGAATATATAAATGAGAAAGAGAAGGAAAGCCAACATATGAATCTAATGCTTGTTAGTAGATAAAACATGGTGCTTCCTCTCCTAAACATAATTTTCTTTGCCATACTCTTAGTATAGATGAACACATACTTTATAGTGTCATACCTAGCAACACCTTAAACACAACTAAGCTATTGAGTTTTTTAAGGGGATCTTTCTTGGGCTATTGGCTTCTCTCTTAATTTCCTCTCAAGGTCTTTAACTCTTTTTTTTTTTTTTAAATAATGTCATGCATAAAAGTGTAAAATGCTTTTGGCCACTGCAAGGAAACACACTGGTCTCACAATGTATCTTTTATTGCACCCTTTAATAATTAAACTCTACATTCTCAATATCGATTGTGATACTTCCATTCGCTTAATCTGCTTATGTAATTAGCTACTGATGGACTCCATGGCTGATAGAGGCAGAAATTACCTTTTTTGTGATCTACAATCTTCTGAAGGGATAACCCTTGTTTAATTCAACATTCATATTTACATATACAATTTTAGCTACGTTCCACTAGGTGTCCAAGTGTCAGGAAATAACTTAGACTTTGCTTACCCTATCAAGTTTTCCCAACCCACCAAATACAAAGAAATTATTTCCTATGTGCTGTGTTTCCTTGTGTAATCATTTACCATACTATGGTAGTATCTTGTCTAGTTTCTGTTTTACCTCACCTTTAAGAATAGAAATGGATTTTAATTATATCAGAGACAAAAACAATTTCTGATATACAGGAGCTATTTGCTAAACTTTTTTGTATAAATATTTAAATATAGGGCTGGGGATATAGCTCAGCAGGATAGCACCACCTGCCTGGTAAGCTCAACGTTCTGAGTTCAATTCCTGGTATGAAAATAAAATTTAAAATTAAAATATTTGAAATAAAAATATGTTTACCTTGCTGTAATTTCAGCTATTACACTTTCCCAGTGTACTTGTGAACACTGTATGTGCTCAATAAGTTAATGCTGAATAAGAATAACTATAGTTCACCATGAGTGTTATCATATTTTATTCAATGTATAAATTAGACATAATTAAATATACTTCACCACTATATATGTTTATATTTTATTATAAAACCTCTTTCATTAAATTTTCTCTTTTAAATACTTAGAAAAGTCAAAATATCTTCTTAGAAGTGGTGTGCACTAAAACTATTCTTAAGGATTTCACTGCAACATGGAAACTTATTTCTAATGTGTGCATAACTTTTAATATGCCCACATATGTAGCTTCAACAACAAATACATTTTCCCAAAACAATGTATTTATATGAATACGGAAAGGAATTAAAAAGATAGGCAATTTTCACAAACATTGAATTATTCATTAATAGCCAACTTAAGTTTTTGCTACATTAGTATATAACTGACCATAAAACTAATAGTGTAGGTTAACAGTATGTTTACAGTGTCAATATTTTTCTCCCTTTTCTATTGCTTTTCTTCTAGTTTCTTTTTTTTATTTTATGTATTTGGTACAGGGTCTCACTATGCAGCTCAGACTCATAGTGATCCTCCTGCCTCAGTCTCCCCTGTGCTGGGATTAAAGGTATGTGCCACCACGCCCTGCCTCAGTGGCCGGCTCTGTGTGGGGTCAGCACAGCCTGTGGTAACAGGGATCAAACCTGCATCCTTGTGTTCGCTTAGGCAGACACTTAGGCCGCTGAGCCATCTCCATGTCCTTCCTTCCACTTTCTTCTGCGGATTTTCTTCCTCTTAACCATCACTGTCGATCTTTAAACAACTCTTCACTTCAAATATATGCACACAAAGCATGTTTGTGAGAGAAAGTGGAACAAACAGTCCATCTCCAGTGAGCAGTTATAGTTATGTAAGGGCTCTCGTCAAAGGCTGCTTGCTACGATTCAGAAGGGAGCCTCTATTTACCATAGCTTCCTTATCACTATATTCTCAGGCAGACGAGTCAATAGAAGCAGTCTCTACATCTGCAGAAAGTGTGAAGCCTTCTCAACATCTGAACGTTTTTATTTGTCTAAACCACATGCTCTTGCAGGTTTGCTTGGCCACAAGGAAAGGTGTGAAGTTTCCTGGCTTCAGAAAATACACGTGGGAATTTCTACACACTTGTGTTATCTATGGTGGATGCCTGCTTTTCAGTTTAGGTGAAGATGACAGGACTGTATTCTATGGGACTACTTCTTAATTCCTCTTTATAACCCACAACCAGAAGTGAGTCAAAGGTTGAGCTGATAGAGGCCATCTCTTCCCTGCATCTACCTTATGTCAACTAATGTGATCTCACCCAGTGGAATAGATGAAAAATACAATGAGGAGGTTCTGACTCACAAGGGTCTGTTCAACATACGAACAACGGCTCTGAAGAAAACACCATGCAGTACAACAAATGCTGTCAAGTTCATATTATTCTACTCGGTGAATTTCTGTATCACTAGTAATTTTTAATACTATTTTGTATTCTCTTTAAAATTTGAAAAAAAAAGAAATAGAAAAACTACTTGTTTCATTTTGCAAGTTGGTAATCTAAGCTTTGGTATGCTTGGCATCTGTATGCTCTTGAAATTGTCTTATTACCTTGCAAATGGGCATTCTGCCACACTGGCAGATGGTCATAAGGGATGCCAGAAACCTGAGCATGAACCATATTTGAGTATAAGTGTCTCAAAATGCAGCATTTTAAATGCAGCTTTTGAGCTTGAACCATGCCTGGAGAGAACGTTGGTACATGCAGGGGCTCACCCAATGATAGGCAGTACTCTAATTCGGAGGGTGGGGAGTAGCATGCATTTAAGTCTTACATTTCTCTTACCTAAACTTGCCATCACCATTGGAATGTCATGATATTTACTGGGAATTTGTTGTAAGAAATAGATAGGGACATATTTCAGGTGACAAGATGTAGAAGAAATCGCATCAACTTTGTACACCAGGGGCCAACTCCTTATCCTATTCAAACTTTAATTTCATCATTTATAACATATGAATTGATAAGGCAATGACAGTGCTACATATATGTATATGTATCTCAGAATTATTGTGCAGATTTGTTACAGGAAGCAGTAACCTTGACCCATTTCTATTTGAAGCTCTGTTTCTGTTGTTGTTTTGTTTCTTGGTACTGTAAATGAACCCAGGTCCTCACACTAAGCTATATGTGTCCTTTAAGTCTTTAAATTGTTCCAGCTCGATCTGAAACTTGCAGTCCTCCCGCTAAGCCTCCTAAAGTGCTAGGATGACAGACACGTGCCACCATGCCTGATCTTTTTTTTTTGTTTTCACCTGTAAAATCTTGGCTAACTTTCTATGGTCAGTTACATGGTAGAGAATGTCAACACTAATTTTGGGTATCAGAAGTTCTTGCCATTGAGTGGCTCATCAGTGGTTAATAGTGACCTTCATTGTGCCAGAATTGCTTTGTCCTATATTAGGCTTAGACATTCACAAAATCTTCTCCAGGCAGACAAGGATCAGGGCAATTTGTATACCACACCTGTGCTGCCCAAGAAAAGCCGAGAGCTGAAAAACCTGGTTTTGCTTATAGACAGTTGATCCAAAGGACATGGGTCCTAAAGTGAATTTCTGAACTTAAATTATTTAAGGTGATTCCCTGTGTCGGCTGGTGCCAGCTGACTGTGCATTTGCTCAGCTCTTCGTTTCATATTAGTTTTGGCCTTTGGTGCCTAGAGACATGTGACTTTGTTCCATTCCACTGGTCCTCAAATAAAGTTAAAGGAAAAGCTCATGAAAAATATGAAGAAGAAATTTTAAAAGAGTTTTATAGTTTTGGTTTAATATAATTTACTTAGGGACTTAGGGAGATAGCTCAGCAGTCTAAGAACTTGCCTGGGAAACACAAGGACCCAGATTCAAATTCCACTGGGCCTGAAACTGGGCATAGTGGTGCATGCCTGTAATCCCAGCATGGTGGAGGTTAAAACAGGAAGATCACTATGAGTCCAAACTGCATAGTGAGACCCTTTACCAAATAAATAAAAGTCATGAAATATCTCTAGTACTTCCTACCAAACTCACTAATTCAAAGTGGACAAAATTTGACTTGGGCTTTCAGCTTGTGTTTAGAAAAGATTTTTTTTTTGTGATTAATTTAGACCTGGTTTGTCTCCTTGTCTCCTGCTGCTGAGCCAGTTTTATGTGCTTTGGTGACTGGAAGGACTTGAAAAGTAACATGGAGCTTCTCCCCACAAAGTTCTGTGCACACGTCACAGTATAGAGTTTTCTTCTAAGGACTATAGATCGAGGACAAATGACACCCAGAAGTTGGTGCATACTTCAGCATTTACCAATATGAAACTTCTTCTCATAGAATCTTGTTCCTCCTGTTTCCCTTTCCAATACTTCCCTCATTTTTATGATAGCCTAAATCCTCTGGTTTGTTTGCACCCTATGAAGCATTCAGATCTGAAACAGAAAAAAGGTGGGCAACATATATATTGTATTTGTTTAAGTTTATTTTTAATTGACTAAATATTCATCTGTTAAAATACCGCTGGGTTAGTCTGAGTCTAGAAATTCCAAATGGTAATTGCATTTGAATAAAATTGTTTTCCAAATTCATTATCATCCCTTAAAAATTTCAATACTTTTGTAGAAATACATTCATTAGGGTAATAGGTTGAATCCCATATTGAAGAAATACAGTTCTTTTTTAGGGAACTAATTAGATTAGAGAATAAAAGTGATATTAATTATTGGGTTAATGTTAGCTTCTTAAATTTAGGGAATTTTTAAATATGGTTAAAGTGAAACTACTGATTAATATTTTGGCAGTGTTATGATAGGCATGAAATAAAGTACATTCAGACTATACCAGAGAGGATGGTCTAAATAAAACTTACACTGCATATCAATTTACTGTCTGCTTTGACATATATGAATTGTCTTTTACCTCTAAAATTCCCCTCAGGAAAGCCAAAGTATAAAAACAAGAAGAATTGAAGGGGTCTAAAGGTGCCCAATTTGTCCACATAGTCTGAGAAGTGTTATTTTTATTTGTTAAAGATCAAATACAAAATTCTAAAAATCTCTAAAATACCACTAGAAAAAACAAACATACAAACAAAAAAATCAACATTTGTTTCTTTTTATAAGCCTTATATCCTCCCACTTGGCTATTTTGATAGGAGCTACTCATTGTTGTATTAACTATGGTTAATATCTTTCTAGCCGTTCAAATAACAACTCTGTGTTATTTCTATGTGTCTCCATAGATGGATCAGTGCTAGTGACTAGGAACATCAATTATCTAAACTTGGCAATAGTGCACTATAATTTCATTGTATACCTTAAATCCTGCAGTATATTTTTTCATGTGGAAGATGAGACTCTCTTTGTATTGTTCTAAGTAGCACATAAACTCCTGAGACTTCTCCATCAACTCCTGCCTAGTAATTTCTTAAGATTAAAAAATGAAGCATTTGAAAGAAAAGTCTATTTTTATTAGGGAAAAATAAAAAGCAATTGTTTGTAATCTCTTTTTATTTATGATCCAAAACAGTATTCTTTTATTGTGTATACATACACTGGAATGAAAATATTAGCAAATGCTGTTTGCAAAGTGATTTAGAACTTACAAACCTATTCATCTATCTCATTCGATTTACAAAAGAGTGTCATGCTTACAGGAGCTGAATAAATCCGTAAGATCCCATAGCCTACTGAGTTATATGGAGTGGAAGGGCATCCCTTGCTATAAAGTCTAGATCTTTCCCAAGGCTAAACTATCTTTCCAGCCAGATGCTTAAGGGAATGGGCTTTGAGGTCAGATGGCTTGGGTTAGAATCCCAGTGCATGGATTAGTGTTGGGAAATATTTGAGACTATATTTCCTACAAACTGAAAACATTTGGATATTTTCCTTATATAGTGGTGAGGATTAAATAAACCAATGTCTGCTTTGATCCTAGCATTGTACCCGGCATAGTGTAATCAGGAAGGAATTATTGGTGTTCCCTACCTTAATGTGTGACCATGTGTTTGTGCATAAGTGTAGTCATCACCCATTGTGTGCTTTGACTTTACTCAAATCACAACTTGTCTCTCAAGTTTTTCAAGGGAAATAGATTTTAATACCTTTAATTTTCATTTTTTATTTCTTTTGGTGGAACTGAGGATTGAACTCAGGCCCTTGCACTTGCCAGGTAGGCGCTTATTGTACTAAGCTATCTCTGCAGCCCTAATTTTTATTTTTAATATTATTTTTAATGCTTTTTATTTGCATAGATGCTAGGAAAGTATTCTTATATGAAATATAGAAGTGAACAATGCTATTAAAAGCTTTTTTTTTCTCCCAGAACTAGGGATTAAACTCAGGCCCTTGCACTTGCCAGGCAAGCACTTAATCTACTGAGCTATCTCCCAAGCCCCTAGAAAAGGCTTTTGAATGAATGTTAAGATGAATGAAAATATAGTGCTCCTAATATGGCACTTAACTAAACACATGGAAATAATCTGAACTCATTATAAGCATCTATACTAGAGAAGATGGATAACTAAAAAATCTGATTCTTCATTTACTATCCAACTAGTAGGAAGATCTTTTGAATTCTGATACAAATTAGTTCATTCAAAGAGGGAAACGTTTCTTCTTTCTATACATAATCTTTAAAGTGTTTCCATATATATTTTAGTGTTTTGCTTGCTTAGGTAGTTTTCTCAGGCAAATATTTTTATTTACCAGTGGAACTACAATAATGGTATTTAGTTGAGTTTATGACATAGTTAAAATTCTGGTTTTTCACGATATTTCATTTTGACTACTTACTTAGTCTTTGGTTATATGATTTCCAGAAGATGTCAAAAGCTGGTCTCTCTTTCTAAAGACTGTATTATATGAAGAAAGGAAGACAAAAAAAGTACTTTTCCTGAACATATAACACTGTCACATCTACAGATAAACAGCATAGTATTGTATAGTGTAGACAAATCAAGGTGTAGAAAATGTAAAATCCACTTTGGTTGAATTCTAAATTAATGAATGTGTAATATATTGGTAAAAGTTGCTGTGCTTATTCTTCTACTGCATGGGGAGAATAAGAATATAACTTCTTAAGTGCTCATCAGCTTTATTGTGTTTTCTGTGCCCAAAGTTATGTTACATTTTGGTGACATCATTGAGAATAGTGACTTCAGCGGAGGGTATAAGCAGTGAATCAATACCCTCAGATAATCGAGAGCTTGTTTTCAGATAAATGATCTTTGCAACAATAGAAAGAGGGTGGTTGGATATAATCACTATGTCCTTCTTAGACTTGCTCATATTGCCTTTTCTTTCCAAAAGGAAGAAACAGTTGAGACTAATAGAAAAATTTTAGTAAAATAAAATGACCAGAGAATAATAATCTGAAAAAATAGCTTTCTAAGAGGAGGATTTCCTGTTTGCCTCCAATTTACAAAATTCACACACTGAGCACTAAGTAGGGAAGCAAGAGTGAGATTTATGGCAGAAGCACTACAGAGTCTTTAACGTCTTGAGACCCTGAGGAGGAGGCTACCTACCTACCTACCTATGAGGGTTAAGTTTGACTGTGCTAATTTGATTGGCTTGGGAACCACTCTGGGAGTGGAGGAGAATAATTCTGGTATCTGGAGAAGTCCAATGAGTCATGGAGGTTTTTGACTTTGGGTGCTGAGGTGTGTCTGGCCTTGTGTCTCTTCCTCTCTGGTGCTTTATTCCTTACTCTGCTTCCCAGACACTGTGAATTATGCCACTGTCCTCTGCAAAGTCCTTACATCATTTATTTTGATTCAGAGCCAGGAAACCATAGATTGGGTCCCCCAAAACTGGGATCCAAATTAAACTTCTCCTTTTTCAGGTGTAAACGTAGGGTGCCATATCCCAGAAGTAGGAAAGATGACAGCTACCTGAGCTCCCAGGCTCTTTTCAATTGGATGGTTGCTTTGCTATCCCTCATAGGGGAATTCAGCACACTTTCTTAGTCCTAGAAAAAAAGCAGAGTGCTTCAACACATTGTAATGTACCTCAGATCCATTCATTTATTGGAAGGAGAGCTAATTTCTGTGGCATTCAACTCTTGGGTAAAGACAGTCCCTGATTTACCATACCTTAAAGAGGATTCTGCCCATGCATTCTGTTCCTCATATTCCACATAGAACATTTTTTAACGCATTGGGACACTCTCATATCTATACACATAAACATAGACACATAGATACCATGCTAAATTAAATTACTTGGATGGTGAACATGTCCATAATTTTTCTAATTTTTACAGCATAAAATCGAGTACAAGGCAGTTAGTATGCATTATCTCATCTACTGGCCAAGGGAGAGAAGTGCTATGGTTTGTGTCTACTTGTCCCCTCAGAGCTCCATGCAGTCATAAGTAGGAATTTTTCAGAAGTGGCTGCATCAAGGGTGTGTGGTTTCATCATGGTGCAATCCAAGACTCATGGGCATGAGGATAAAGAGTGTGCTACCTGCCCTAAGTAGCCTTGATAAGACAAGGGTTAGAAGGAGCCTAGGCCATCCCTTCTTGCTTTGTGACTTTTTGCCTGCCATGAACCATTCTCTGCCATGCCTCTCTCCCATGTGAATCTATTTTAGTGGGCCAATTATGGACAAAAATCTCTCCATCTGTGAGCTAAATAAACTTTTTCTCGTTTAGCTTTGGGTGTTGAATACATTGTCCCAGCAATGCGAAAAGAAACAGAGAGCCAGCAATATTAGTATCCCTGCTTTATGTATGAAGGGCTTGTCTGAAGCTATACAACTAGCACTAGATTAACTAGAATTTGAATTTAATACTATCTGACCTGATGCCCAGTTTCTAAGCCAGGAAGATTTCCAAGAGTAGTGAGATTTTCTTTACATTAGTTGTGATGAAGAAAAAAATTTGATAGTGCATGTTAGAATACTAAGTGTAATATACCAAGTGCCAAAGCTAACATAGCAATAAGGATTCAAAAATGATGGGAAATGGTGCAGACCTGGCTTGAGCATATTCTTGTCAAAATTATACAAGTAAGTTACACAGGGGCAACAGAGCAAGGGTAGGGAAGGATGTGCAAAGAGCCAGCCTTCCAGAAATGTAGATAGCTTACAGGTGAGAATGTAGGGTTAGTGAGGGCCTTGGCACACACTCTCAACACCAACAACTACGTCTTACATTTGCCATCACTGATTTAGATTTCCTAGTTTTTACAATGAAGATATCTGCCTTTTTCGTGACTGGTCCAAATGATTTTCGTTTAGGTATCCGCCCCCTAATTCAGAGAAGCAAGACAGTGTGAAAGATTTTCCCTAATGTTGTTGCACTGTGTTATGGTGTTTTTGTTTTTGTTTTGTGGGACCACAGTTTGAACTCATGACCTTGCACTTGCCAGGAAAGCACTTGTTCCACAGAACTATCTCCCCAGCCCCTGTGTTATGTTGTATGATTGTGACAAACAGTATTTTTTGTTTTCATCCTGAAAATGAGAAAAATAAAGTAAAAAATAAATGCTCTGTTCTTCAGGTTATGTCTATATCAACTGCTTGACTGAGATACTTTTTTTAAATAAAATTTTTCTTCGATTATATTAATAATGTTGTCTCATTAATACAGCTTGGATTCAAACACCTTAGGTCTTTTTTTTTTTTTTTTTTTTTTTTTTTTTTTTTTTTTTTTTTTTTTTTTTTTTTTTTTTTTTTTTTTTTTTTTTTTTTTTTTTTTTTTTTTTTTTTT